>QANY01002555.1:1157903-1179980 GCA_003255025.1 Datisca glomerata
CCCCTCCTCCTCCTCCTCCTCCTCCTCCCCCTCCTCCTCCTCTTCTTCTTCCTCCTCTTCCTCCTCTTCCTCTTCTTCTTCTTCTTCTTCTTCTTCTTCTTCTTCTTCTTCTTCTTCTTCCTCTTCTTCTTCTTCTTCTTCGTCTTCTCATTCTCCTTCTTCCTCTTCCTCTTCCTCTTCTCCTTCTTCTCCTTCTCTTTCTTCCTCTTCCTCTTCCTCTTCTCATTCTTCTCCTTCTCCTTCTCTTTCTCCTTCTTCTCCTTCTCCTTCTCTTTCTCCTTCTCCTTCTTCTTCTTTTTCGAGCCCCTGTGGCCCATTCTTCTTCTTCTTCGAGATCCTGTGACCCATTCTTCTTCAAGACCCTGTGGCCCATTCTTCTTCGAGACCCAATGGACCATTCTTCTTCTTCTTCGAGACCATGTGGCCCATTCTTCTTCTTCTTCTTCGAGACCCTGTGGTCCATTCTTATTCATCTTCGAGACCATGTAAGATTTATCAATATTTTGTATATGACTAATTAAGCTGTCTCATTTCTTATATGTACCTTTTTCTACAATGTTTAAAACAATTCAGTTAACATTCTTTCTCATGTCGATTATTTTAGTTGGGCAACAAACATTGTCCACCATATAGTGCAACAAAAAAAATTTAATTTGGTACAACTACATTTTTTATACGTGCTTGCACTAAGTACAGAGCAAGTTCACACATACAAATATACATCACTACATACCGATTAATACTACAATTGATCATATTTGTCACTAACAATGACCACAATTATAAAAGCAAAACATAGAATGCAAACATGAAAAAAAAATCAACGTGCTAGTCCAACTCTCTAATATTTGAATCCTTATATTCATGCGCTATAGCCCGTCCTTAAGTTCTTTTAAGTCATTGTTCTTGCTACTAGCTTCACTCATTTCATCATGAGAGTTGCACAATCCAAAATAGCCACATTTATTCTCCAAGCAACAATAATATAGCCTACTTTTGTTTCAGTTCGACTCTGATATTTTCACAGCAATAATTCTTTCACAAGCACATATTTTATTAACAAATCTCAATCCTCCATATGCAAAATCAGGCATTAGAACTTGCATATTCTAATTACACATATTTAGAATACAAAAAAATAATCTTAAATCAAGAACTGACTCACTCAATTCTTGAAAAGTAATTTTATCAAACAACCACTGGACATCACGCCCTCATAAATAATCCTTTAAATAGTTTTTTTTTCCTGACAGTCAGAAATTCAGACATCAAATAAATAAGAAGAAGAATGTATCTTGTTTAAAAAAAAAGAAGACGAATAAGTTCGTCTCATTGATGGTTATTTGATTTGATGAGTGAGGATACAATTTTCGGATATTGAAGAAAGTGAAATATTTTTCTGTAGTAAACTTGAAAAGTGTGTAGTATTACAAATTATCCTTTCGAACTAACTTCTTACAATTCAGATTTGACTCGCCGTCGCCGGGACAATCACGCTCTCACCAGTTACAAACTCAGGCCATAAAGCGACAGACAGTCAAATAACTTGCTTTCTAGTTTCCTATAAAACTCAAATCACTACCCCTTTTCTCATTCCTTATTAATTTTGAAGTGTATAGGAAGCGAAACTGAGCTCAAGATCCAAAGTTTTATGAGGGATATGGAGAGCTCGGAGTCGGAGCAGAAAGTGGTCGCCGTCATCATGGTCGGCGGTCCTACGAAAGGCAATGAAGTCTCTTGCTTCTGATTCTTTTATTTGTTTATTAACGTTTGTTCAAATACGTCTTTTGTTTGGTTTAATTCTCGTTTTTGTAATGTTTTGATTGATTTTTTGCAGGGACCAGATTTCGACCTCTTTCGTTCAATACTCCCAAGCCTCTTTTCCCTTTGGCTGGACAACCAATGGTTCACCATCCCATTTCAGCTTGCAAAAGGGTTAGATTTCTTTTGATTTTCCCCCTTGTTTTTTTGTTTGATTAATGGAAAGTTGGAATGATCTGTTAATAACTGATCCGTTGAAATTTGATGTTGTTCTGTAGATACCAAATCTAGCCGAAATTTTTCTAATTGGATTCTATGAGGAGCGAGAATTTGCACTATACGTTTCTTCTTTATCCAATGAATTAAGACTACCAGTGAGGTGACTGTTCTACAATCATGTTGTACTCAAGCATATTTATACGTTAAAACGTCTACAAATGACTGACTTCTTACTTATAAACAAGCGGCTTTTAATGTTTTAGGTACCTGAAAGAGGATAAACCCCATGGTTCAGCCGGTGGCCTCTATTACTTTAGAGATATGATCTTGGAAGACAGCCCGGTTTGAACTCTAGGCTGCTTTTGTTTTTCAGTTTGTAATTAACTATCTAGTACTTTTATACTTCTTAGAAAGTTCCAACATTTGTGGGTGGAGATGTATTTATGTTTAACTTCTCATAAAACTACTTACATTTTGCAGTCGCATATCTTTCTACTCAATTGTGATGTTTGCTGCAATTTTCCACTTCCAGAAATCCTTGGTGAGTTTTATATTCCTTGATTGTGTTTTTGGATAATACATTATCTATTATTTAAAGAGATCATTTTATCTTGTTACAACAAATAGTTTGTCTTCTGACTCTTTTAGCTAAGTGGTTTGAATATTATTGTCTGCTAATCATGGATAGATACTACTTTGTAAACTAACTAGTGTGCTTCTTGTTCTTTTGACAGAGGCTCATAAAAGATATGGTGGGATGGGAACAATGCTAGTAAACAAGGTTGGTTTGCTGATATCTGCTTCCGGGGAAATGAATTAATAAATACATGACAAATAATGTGAAAAAAAATTCAAGTTCCAACATTTTACTCTATTGTCTGTGCTACTAGTACATATGAATCCCCTTCTTCAATAGTTTTTAATTGTTATTATTCAGTGCGCTTAACCCATATTTTTTCTTTTTTCTACTCTTATCTCTCTTATTTTTTACTTCATTTGCAGGTTTCTGCAGAATCGGCCAACCAGTTTGGTGAATTGGTTGCTGATCCAATCACCAATGAGCTGTTGCATT
Organism: Datisca glomerata; assembly: GCA_003255025.1. NCBI lineage: Eukaryota > Viridiplantae > Streptophyta > Magnoliopsida > Cucurbitales > Datiscaceae > Datisca > Datisca glomerata. The sequence goes on from QANY01002555.1 coordinate 1,160,956, forward strand.
ACATAGAGAAACCAGAAACTTTTGTAAGTGATGGGCAATTCGTTTTAGATAGTGATGTCAATCAAGCTTAATACCAATATTTTGTCTGAGTCTAGGTTTTCATTTGATGTAGGTGAGTGATTTGATAAACTGTGGTGTGTATGTATTTAGCCCGGATATTTTTACTACCATTCAAGATGTCTCCACACACCGGGAAGGCAGAGGTTGGTCTTTATTTCTACATGCATGAGTTCGTGATTTCTCCTTGATTTTTATTAATCATGTGAAAACTGGAAGTTGGTGCGGCTTATTACCCACAACATTTTGAATTAGTAAATCATAAGTGCAATTTATTTTGCGGGAGTTGGAAGTTACTCAAAGCCAGGTGACTGGATAAGGTGTATTGACATGGGGTGACTTTTGATGTTTTCTAAGATCTGCCCCCCCCCCCCCCCCCCCCNCCCCCCCCCCCTCATATCTTAATTGGAATCTGACTTTAATTGCTGTCAACATGCAGCAAATTTACGTCGTGTTTCCAGCTTTGAAGCCCTCCAGTCTGCGACAAGGTTAACCTCTAGCTACTAGTTCCATAATATCTGTGTAATTTGCTTTTGAGTTTTTAGCTCATGAGTTTTCAATGGAAAAATGTCACAACACTTTGCCAATCAGCATAACATGTCTTACAGAAGTTTTCTTTTAGATAGCTTGAAGTCAATAGTAACAGATTTATAGTTCATAGCTCATAAAATTTCCCTTTTATATGTTCCTTTTTTACCAATTCCAAAATGCGTTTTTGTTTTCATTGGTCGATTCTAGAGCTCTTAATCCTGCCTGCTGGCCATTAACTATTTTTCCTCCAGCAGGACACTTCCTACAGACTTTGTAAGATTGGATCAAGATATTCTGTCACCCCTTGCAGGAAAGAAGCAATTATACACATATGAGACTATGGATTTTTGGGAGCAGATAAAAACACCAGGGTAAAAGAAAAATTTCCTGAAATATACTAATTTCTCCCTCGTGGGGCTTTGTGCTTCTTTTGCCCAAGTTGAATCTGTGTTAACGATGCAGAATATCATTAAAATGTTCAGCCTTGTATCTAGCTCAATTCCGGTTAACCTTCCCGCATCTTTTGGCTAATGGAGACGGAAAGAAGAGTGCTTCTATTATTGGTGAAGTTTATATCCATCCATCAGCAAAAGTACATCCAACTTCAAAGGTAGTATATTGGATCCTCTTCGAGTTTAACTATGCCTGTATTATTTTATGTATATGCATATGGATTGGAATGTGAATATTGATCAACCTTTCTTTTGCAATGACCATTTACAATGCTTGCTTTCCAAATGCCTTCCTTGCATTGGCTTTATTTGATTCCCATCTGCCACGTTAACTCAGCTTCTTGACTTCGAACTGCTTTTTCTATACAGCTGGGCCCTAATGTCTCCATTTCAGCAAATGTTAGAGTAGGTGCAGGTGTGAGACTTATAAGTTGCATCATCTTGGATGATGTTGAGATAATGGTACGCGAGCTATGGAGTTTATTTCAGATATACTGGATGATAATATGTTGCTTTGCTCCAGAAGAAGATTATGAAAATTGTGTACATCTCTTGACAGGAAAACGCAGTTGTCATAAATTCTATTGTCGGGTGGAAGTCATCAATTGGGAAATGGTCACGTGTCCAGGCAAGTCTAGCCTCTCTTAACTGTTCAATCTTAGTTGAAACTAGAGAGTTCTCTTCATTATGTTGGCTGACGAAATTCAATTAATTGGCTCAGGCAAATGGGGACTACAACGATAAGCTTGGAATCACCATCCTTGGTACTTGGCCTTGTTTTCTTTTCCTTTTGTCATTACATATAATTGATGTTTGAAACAGAAAGTTCGAAATGTACACGGTCCAATATGGAGGTTTTGGTGTTTTGCAGGAGAGGCTGTGATGGTTGAAGATGAAGTTGTGGTGACTAGTAGCATTGTCCTTCCAAATAAGACTTTGAACGATAGCGTGCAGCAGGAGATCATCTTATGATATCAATGAGAGAGAAGTTGACAAAAAATTGCGTGCGTGTGAGAGAGAGAGAGAGAGAGAGAGAGAGAGGTTTCTCAAGGCGTTATAATTTTCTTGTTTTTTTTTTCTGTGCTCACTTATCAACTGAATCGTGTAATTCTAATCATCAGGTTATGCTGATGGCTTAATTATTAACTTCAAAGTTACCAAATAAGAGGAAAGCAAGGCTTCTTATCTATCACAAAGAAAGTACAAATAATTTAGTATCACTCTTTAAAGCTTGATACAAATGAGTTATACGTATTTAACGGTTTTCCTAATACTTCACCTTCTACTCATTTCACATACAGCACACATTTCTGCTAATCAGACTCAGAAAACTCATGAGCTAAAAACTCATGAGCTAAAAATCATGAGCTAAAAACATTTTAGCTCATTATGCTAAAATTATAAAAACATAAAAATGTTGATGTCAGTAGTGTAAAAATCACCCCCAGTGCCCTAAAACAATTCATTACATTGAACTACGAAGCACATTCAATATGACATGGCCATTCATACCTTTCATGACATCAGAAGCGTGTAAGGTACAACCATAACCGGATCTGCAGAAAATCAATCAACCTCAATTAACTATACTCTTGGGAAAGGAAAGAGACTAGTCTCCCAAACTTAGATGGCATGTGCATATTTTGAACAGCAATTGTACAGCTAAAAGTACTCTTAACATCTCTCTTTAGCTTACTCTACAAGTGAGGCCTGACAGTTAAACACAATCCGATCACTCAGCCTGTATACAGCTTTGTAATAGATCATTCCACTTGATAAGTTCGTAGTAAGGCAAAAATGTCAGCATCTGTGTAACAATATCAATAAATCCAGCAGTTATACCTCATTGGTGTGGTCGCAGTTCAAGCTTATAAGCTTGAATTTCCATGGGAGAGATAAGTACGTGTCCTTCACGTGCCACATCCCCAAGCTGCTCAGTGTACCCAAGCATTTCCGTATCTTCATGCAATAGATTCAAAGAAGTTGCACGTGCATTCAGTACTGCAAGCCCCTTGAACATGTAGAACAGATTCACAGGCTCATCTGCTACTCTAGTACAATGTGATCTACCTTTCCGGCAGTATGAAGAATCCCAGTATCGCCTCTGTAAAATTAAGACAAACCGGGAATCATCAAGTGGTTGTTGAGAATATTTCAAAGGGCGAGGGACCTTAAAGCTCACAATATGCAAGTCACATGGTAAAGGAGCTGCTAAAGGAGAGAAAAATCTAGTCGGTTGCTGCACGGATATTTCCTGTGGCTTCTTGGAAATATATGTGTGCAAAGGGTAGTTTAAGTGTGCACTAACACGGTGGGAAAGAAGAGAAGGAGGTAAAGGTAGATGATTTGAAACTGGATTTGATGTGGATGAAATGTTAGATTCGAGGAGGATGTGGAAGACTACATTCATAACACGGTTGTCCATTACTCCTTGCCCAAGCCCACGTCCATCATCTTTAACCAACCTTCTATCAAGCATAATCTCTAACCATCCTTCTTTAAGGCTTGCCACACCAAGTGACTGCCTGGAGTGGACAGAAAATCTTTGACCGTTAGATCCGTGCAAGAAAGCAAGAGAGGGCATAGGGTAGTAATTTCCCTGCAGTGGGATTTTATCATATGTTTCTCTCCGACTCATTTGAAAACCATTTAAGTCGGAATAAAAGATCCTCTTATTGTCAACATCTGTCTTATATCTAACTATCAACTCCCTGTCATTGAAGTCCTTGCCAATCAACTCAACATGATATTCCTTCTCAACCACAAATTCCTGAATTGTATTTTTGCCATTGTATAAGCGGGTGCTATGGGAGATGGGACTTTTCTCCCATGCTGTCCTTGGAGAAGAGTATACTTCCTGCACCAAAGGGCCCTCACAGATCACCATCAACCCACCTGCTTCAGTGATTGACTGGGCATCTCCATTAGGTTTGAACAGGTAAGCACCGCTTCCCTCGCTAGAGTACATAGCAATTTCTTCACCCACAATATTTTGTGAACCATTTTTATAGCTTATTTTAGTCATTAAACCATGCCTGACATCAAATGTCAGTGCCTGGTGTCGGTTATGGATTTCACCTACCTCACCTTCTCCTCTCGTGCAAGAATATAAAGAAGGACAAGCAAATGATGGAGACTTTGAGAAGAATTTCAGTTTGGCTGCTTTTGCTTTCTCACATCCAACAAAACCACTAGCAATGTAATATGTTTGCAAACCCAAGGCAGGAACTGAAGCTTTCCAGTGAACACGATGCCTCCCAGTAAAGACCTTGCCTTTATCATGCTGAAATTCAGGAGAAATTTGGCTTTGAACACATGACCAGTTTGCGTCCAACACAGTGATATCTGGTTTGTGAACAGTTACCATCACAACCTCTTCCCTTGTTTGCTCCAAGGGATTGAAAAAGACGACTGACTGCTGAGTTCCTTCGCGAGCACTAATTGGTTTATGTACAGGCTGAGCATCATATTTAGACCTTACTTGTTCTGGTTCAAACTGTGAAGGGTTCTGATCAGATTTGTCATGGCGAATTCCAAGTAGTACTTCAATACCTTTAGACATGAAGATCTGTAAGTCCTGGAGAGAAGTATGCATGCGGGTTCCATAGTCTTGTACCACGTGATCTTTAGCAGTACCTGTTACACCGTCATGATGCTGGAAAAGAGCCAAGTTTCTCCTCGCAGCTGTCAACTTATAAGAAAACCCAGTTGGCAACTTTTCACATTGTGACCTCTGGCAATAACCAAGCAATAAAGCCACCATCATTTCTGTAGCACGAAGTGTATGCTCCAGTACCCGATCAACGGCCTTGAAGAAAGGCCTTGAAACATAATAGCCACTCCAATAGTCTTGCTGCCTATCAGCGTAAGTGAAGAAATCACCTGATAAAGAGGGAAAACCACCAACTAGACTCGAGCCACCTTCACCAGGAAGTGAATAGTTTACCCTTTCAGCCTCCTCACGAAGGGTTCGGAAGTAGTCTTCTAAGGTACCAAATTTTGCCTCAGCATTTAAACTGGGATTGGAATTGATGTAATCAAATATCATTTGGTAATTTCTAAACTGAGCCTCTGCTTCATCAATACTGATGTAGCGGAAATCATCTCCAAGTGGAACAAGAAGAGTATTTGTCCGGTAAAGAGTTGATTTTTTCTTATATTGATCCAGTAATTTCATTGCCCTCTCATGAACATTTTCCTGGTTAGTCTCAACAGGATCTTCTCCCCATGGGCAGAGTTCATAAACAAAACCACGCATTCGGGCAAAATCAAACTGACAACAGATGGCAGGCTCTGGTCCACAAGTATGTGGAATATCATAAGAATAGAAGGGCATCATATGGACAAAAATATCAGTAGTTTCTTGAGCATCCCAGCTCTGACGCCATATGTATTCCAGATTTTTATGCAATGCAAGTTCCTTCTTCAGCTCATAATGTGTTCTCTGGATAAGCATGTTCTCAAAACCCATGCGACGAAGCAGATACGCCATGGTAGGCGAGTAACCAAATGGATCAATCGCCCAAGAGTTTTTAGGAACAACACCAACCGTGTCATTCAACCACATATTCCCCTCTGCTATCTAGTATATAAATCATAACCAATATCAGAATAGTAACTCAAGAGCGACATTGATTGTTTCAAGCCAGTTACTTAAGAAAAAAGAATCATTCCAAGCCAGTTGAAAGGGACAAATCAAAGCCATCTGTTCATCAACATTAGCAAATGATGAAAAAAAGACCAAGAGCAATACAAAGAGGAAGTAGTTCGGATGTGTGCAATGGAAATGACACAATTCAAAGCTTAACCTTTTTGAACTGGTGATTGCATCGCTCAGGAACTTACAGAGGTCAATTCCCATTTGCACTAATTTTTTATTAGCACTTAAAATACCCAGCACGCTCAGCCCCATTCTTCCTAATCCAAATGATTTCAATATTATAATTTCTTACTTTCAAGATCACATTCTAAATTCTCAACAAACTTGATTTCACATGAAAACATGTCTGATTTTCTGTTGTACTGCGGAAATGAAGAAAATATTGGCAAGTTTTCCCACAAGTCAACCTGAACATGAGAACTAAATCCAGTAATAAGACTAGCTATTTAGCAAATTAATATCAAGTGCCTAAACCAGTTAGATAAAAAAGTGCTCGCCAAAACAACTAAATAAAACAAGAAAAGTATATAGTTGAAAAAGCTAAAAAAAAGGATTATACCTGCTCAATTATAGCAAAATAATGTGAATTAGCCTGCATCAAAACAAGGAGTAAGAATGTCAGTAAACTTTACTCTATCTGCAAACAATACAAGTTTTCTCAAATCCCCCCAAGCAGTTGGAGTATTGTTCATTGGCAGCAGAGGTAAAAAAGAATCTCCAAATAACTCAACTGGAAAGCACAAGGGACAGGCATGAGTGAATTTTATTTTATAGCTGGAAGTGCTTATTGTGGAGATAATTCAAACCAATAATATATTCCTAAAAGGAGAATTCATCTAGTTTAGAACTTGAACAAGATGATATTTGACCCAAGCGGCAGATGCAATGAATCTTACTTGGACCTCAATCTAGCTAAAGCATAATATATTTTGTAAAATTCCTCCTTCTGGAGACAAAATACCTCTGTTCATATTTCATCTAAAGTTTTACGTGGTGCGGCTTTATGAACTTATATTTTGCAATTAAAAAAATTCAGAAGCAAAGCTTGAGAACAATGAGCTGAGAAGACCACACATAAAATATATGAATTTGCTGGATCTTGATTATCAAGATTACTAAGAATTAACTGCTGGGGTGAAAAATTCTAAGAATCAAGCGATTATGTAATACCTCATCATTCATCACCCAACCACCTCCGACAATCTCTAGCTGCCCATTCTGCACTAAGTTGACAAATGATTCTCTTTTGCTCTCTGAAGTATCTCTCCACCATTTCTCCAGATAGGACATCTCTTCCCATATAAACTTGCGCCTAGAATCCTATGCAATGAAGACCAATTAGTAGATAGGTCATCTTACTTGTAAACATTTTTCGTGTTTTAAAAGAGAAATTTACTTTTCTTGTTTCTTTTTATAGTTGGAAAAAAGCGGAATAGCTCGAACAAACAATTCCAGAGTCCTTTGAACTAAAGTAATAGATGAGAAAATAAAGCATGTTAGAAACCAACATCAAGTCCGAAAAATTTGGTTACCATTCTCTCTTGTTTATAAACGTATTGAGAATTCAAGCCCAATACTAAATAAAATTAATTTGATCGTGAACGCTCTTTACAGGTAACAAGTTCGCGTATGAATCAAAACAAAATAACAGCAGCCTACATTTTATATATATCAACGAATTCGTCTACACCTACTCTAATTCGACAGAGATCCATCAAAATCAATAGAAAAATCAACGCACAGTCCTTAATACTCACCTTTGAAAGTGTTTCAACGATGGTATCAAGTATATGCCGAGACTGCCTCTCATAGTACTCATCCACTGTGAGCTTCCAACCCGGATCGTTATGTGAATGAGGCACAACGAAGACCTTCAATTTCTCAGAGTCCCACTCGTCCCCTTTGTAGCTCACCCTCCAACCTTGCTTCCAGGGCCCACCATCCACATCCAAAAACTCAATCCGATCATACAATTCCTTCGTTGTAATATCCACCTTAGCACCCAAAGTCACATTATTCCCTCTCTCGGGAAAAACAGGCTTCCGATACACTGATTTTCGTGGTCTGGGGAATCTGGCGGACCGGGATTTAAAGTGTGAGGAAATGGGATTAGGAACGCCACATCGTAGAATTACGAGGAAGAACAAGAAAAGGGAGATCGAAAGGCCGATGGTGAAGAAATTAGTGAAGAAAAAGTCACGGAGGGCTACTCGTCTGCGAGATTTCCTGGGAAGCTTGGATTTGGAATTGGAGGGAGATGAGTAGAAGGGGAGTAGAGATTGGGCCCAACCTCCACGTCGAGTATTGCCGCCAATAGAGGAAGAGATAGCCATTTTTTATATTCTGTTAAGGTCTCTGCAAAACCAGAGAAGACCGGTAATTAGCTTGCATTTTGGAGAGAGATGGTAGACGAGGGAGATTGGATCTGTACTTGAAGCTTAGACTATGGTGGTGCTAGAGGGATAGAATAGTCGGTTTTCGGAAAAATATACCCTTCAGCAAATTGTTTTGGGGAACTATTTCCCAACTTTAAATATCTTACTTACATGGATTATTTGGAATAGTGCACGCTTTTCTATTTGGCTAAAAAAATTTATATTTTTTTTAAATAAAAAATTTTATACAATTAATCCATCATAATCAACATCAAGTAATTATTTACTCTCTCTTTCATCATCATCATATCTTTCTTTCCTTATGTCAAGATCAAATCAACCTAATACTCATTTCATTTATTTTCTTAAATAAAAATGTCATTCTTGTTCTTCTTCTCTTATTCTTATTCTTCTTCTTGTTCTTCTTCTCTTGTTCTTCTTCTTTTACTTCTTGTTCTTGTTCTTGTTCTTTTACTTCTTGTTCTTGTTCTTGTTCTTTTACTTCTTGTTCTTGTTCTTGTTCTTGTTCTTGTTCTTCTTGTTCTTGTTCTTGTTCTTCTTGTTCTTGTTCTTGTTCTTCTTCTTCTTCTTCTTCTTCTTCTTCTTCTTCTTCTTCTTCTTCTTCTTCTTCTTCTTCTTCTTCATTGGACACTATGATTCTTCAGTGAGAATGTGACCCATTATTCTTCTTCTTTTTCAGCGACACCCATTTTTCTTCTTTAGCGAAACTCATTATTTTTCTTGCTTACTGACATAATGAAAACAACTATTTGAAGGACTCAAGTAGTCATAAATAACCACTTGAACCGTTCAAGTAGCCACATGGTATATGATTGTTAACTGAAAAAAAATAACTACTTGAACCCTTCAAACAATCATATGATGTTTGAGCTACTGAATGATGAAAAAATTAACTTTAAATGGTACAAATAGTTATAAAAAGCTACTTGAACCCTTGAAGTACTCAACGTTCATTTTCTCTTTTTTTTATGTAAAAAATGCTCAAGTAGTTATAAAAAGTCACTTGAAGGGTTCAAGTAGTTATCAACAACTAGATAACTTCAAGTAGTCAACTAGTGTTTTTGGGTTGTTGACTGATAAAAAAATTACTTGAATGGTTCAAGTAGTCATAAATAACTACTTGGTGTATAGGTTCATTGACTGAACAAAAAAATAACTACTTGAACCATTCAAGTAATCATAAATAATTACTTGAACCCGTCAAGTAGTGATTTTGATTATGAAAGTCATAATAAGTGACTATCTGAGGGGTTCAAGTAGTCAGATATACTACTTGAACCTTTCAAGTAATTACTTGTTTTGACTTTCAAAATCAAAATCACCACTTGAAGGGTTCAAATAGTCAGATATAACGACTTGAACCCTTCAAGTAATTACTTGTTTTGATTTCTAGAATCAAAATCATTACTTGAAGGGTTCAAGTAGTCAGATACAACTACCTGCACCATTCAAGCAGTTACTTATTTTGACTTCTAGAATCAAAATTACTACTTAAAGGTTTCAAATAGTCATAAAGTATTTATTTATAACTACTTGAAGGGTTCAAATAGTTGTTTATTTTATCAGTCAACAACCATACACCAAGTGACAACTTGAAAAGTTCAAATAGTTATTTTTTTGTTTGGTCAGTCAGCAACTCAAACACCAGGTGAGTACTTGAAGAATTCAAGTAATTTTTTATGACTACTTGAAGGGTTCAAGTAGCTTTTTATGACTATTTGAATATTTTTCCACATCCAAAAAATAAGAGAAAGGGAATATTGAATATTTGAAGGGTTCAAGTAACTTTTATGACTACTTGAATCTTTTAAGTACTCAACATTCATTTTCTCCTATATTTTGAACGCGAAAAAAGGCTCAAGTAGTTATAAAAAGCTACTTGAGCCCTTCAACTAGTCATAAAAATCTACTTAAACCCTTCAAGTAGTCACCTGGTGCTTGAGTTACTGACTGACAAAACAAACAATAACTGATTGAAGGGTTCAAAGTAGTCATAAGCAACTACTTGAACCCTTCAAGCAGTCATCTGGTGTTTGGGTTGCTGACTGACAAAATAAAAAATAAATACTTGAAGGGTTCAAGTAGTCATAAACAATTACTTGAATACTTCAAATAGTCAACTATGGTATGAGTTGTTGACTGACAAAAAAAATACTATTTGGACCTTTCAAGTAGTCATAAATAACTACTTGAACCCTTCAAGTAGTCACTTGATGTCTGAGTTGCTGATTGACAAAAAAATAACTACTTGACACTAGATGACTACTTGAACCCTTCAAGTACTCAACGTTCATTTTCTCTTATTTGTTTAGATGTAAAAATGCTCAAGTAGTCATAAAAACTATTTGATACCTTCAAGTAGTCATCTAGTATTTAGGCTGTTGATTGACCAAATAAAAAATAACTACTTGAAGGGTTCAAATAGTTATAAACAACAACTTTAATCCTTCAAGTAATCACCTGGTGGATGGGTAATTGATTTACAAAAAAATAATTATTTGAACCCTTCAAGTACTCATAAACAACTACTTGAACCCTTCAAGTAGTCACCTGATGTTTGAATGTTGCCTGAAGAAAAAATAACTACTTGAAGGGTTCAAGTAGTCATAAAAAATTACTTGAACCTTTTAACTAGAAAAAAAACTCTGTTGAAAGAGAAAGAATAAGAAGAAGAAGAATAGATTATTAAATTGATTTGACATGTACATTTAGAAAGAAAAAGAAATGATGAAGGAAGAGATAAATTGTAAGTTGTAATGTGAAGTTGGTGAGCCGGCAGTATGAAATTTCTTGTTTTCAAAAAGGGGTATAAAATTTCTTAGTCAAATTGAAAATGGAATAATTTTCTAAATATCCTAATTACATTTCCTGAGTCTACTAACTTTTCCCCTAGCTAAATTACTAATTCCCACTAACTCAATTGAAATTACACATTCGCTACCAAACAATGTCGATAATTATTTGAATGGTTCATGTAATATATTATAACTATTTTAAACTCTTCAAGTTATTATATTTAGTTTGAGCTTTATGACTGAAAAAAATTAATAATTACTTAAATGATTCAACTAGTTATAATGTACTGTTTGAGTCTTTTTAAATGATCATATTTGACTTGGTTAAAAATATCAACAGTTATTTAAATGATTAGTTACAATGTACTATTAAACTCTTTCAAGTGATCGTATTGAACTAAGTTGAAAATGTCAATAATTACTTGTGGGTTCAAGTAGTATGTCAATAGTTACTTGTAGATTAAAGTAGTTACAACATACTACTTAATCAATTTTAAGTGATCATATCGCATGTCATATCTCTCTCCTTACGCACTTTATTTTCTTTACTCTTTACATTGTGACAATTTAAATTCTTGTAAGTTTAAATTTGAGTACTTATTATTTGACACTTGAGGAAAACTTTCTATTACACACAATCACTCACAATTCATCATCTCTTAATTGACCATATTGATCATACAAGTGAAAGTACAAAAAAATGAAAAGATAAATGATGTTAATGCGAGGTACTTGAATGGAATTAAAGGATATTATTTATTTTGTTCTAAAATGTTAAAGTTAAAGGGCAGTAGTAGATATATAAAATTCATTTCATTTATTAACTAATCTTTATATCCTTAATTTTTTTCATCACCCAATATAAATATTAGTCTTCTATAAATATTAGTCTTTGATAATCGTTATAAGGAGTATAAAGTATATTAACTTCATAATATACGTGTCACGATATTAAAAACTTTTATACTTGATAATTTTAATACTTTTATAATTAAGTTGAATTAAATGAAATATTTCCTTTATGTTCATTATGATTTTGTCACATATAAGAACTAATATTTTAATATGTCATTTTTTTCTCTAATCAAAGCTATTTAAAATATATTTCTACCCTCATCCAATATATTATGTCATCTACCTTGAATCATTACTCTAACATGGCATTTAATTTTAGGTTGAGAATAATTTAGTGATTTTAGAAAACGATGAAGATAATTTTTTTTAAAAATGTCTTTTTAACATCTCTATTTTTAGTTATAGTATGATGTCAAATTATAAAAATAATAATGAATAACTTAATTACTAATATAATTTATATATTTTTTTACAACTTGACTAAGTTTCTTATAAACAAAACAAGGTAATATTCAACATTGTGGCGACATCTCTTAAAGGGTAATGCATGCTAAGGCCATATTGGAGCAATCTTTGCAAGCATTGGATGAGGAACCAGCCAATCATGATAGACAAAGGATAGTCTGCATGGCCTCAAAGTACTACATGAAATTGAAAATAGCTGAGGAAAATTTCTTCATGCAGAAGTCTAGGATTAAGTGGCTCAACCTTGGTGACAACAACAAAGCTTACTTCTTGTGCCAGAATCCTTCAACTGTCTGACTCTCATGGTAATGTTATATAGACAATCTTGATGATATCCATAATCACATTGTGGACTTGTACAAGGATTTTTGAACTCTCAAACACCTACTCCCTTCATAAACTGGGGGATAGTTTCACAGGTACTATCAAATAAGCTCACTCAAGATCAAAGGGATTGGCTTACAAGACCTTTCATGAATCAAGATGTCAAGCACACTATGTGGTCTTTCAAAGACTCAAGAGCCCTAGGCTTTGATGGATTCTCATCCAGATTCTTCAAGAAATACTGGCACATAATGAGGTAGGATGTGAGCAACGCAGTGTTGTAAAGTGGTATACAAATGAGTGACTAAGATGATTGTGGGCAGATTAAAGGTTGTCCTTGGCCTCATCAGCCTGAACTAGACAATATTTGTTCCTGGTAGAAGGATTGTTGATAACATCATTTTTACTCATGAGTTTATAAGAGGATACCGTAGAGAATCATAATCCCCTAGGTGTTCCTATAAGGTGGATCTACAAAATACCTATGATAGCCTCAGTTGGTACTTCATTGGTCATGTAGTTCAAGTTATAAATATGTCCCCAACCTTTATCAATTGGGTCATGAAATGTGTATCTTCCTCATCCTATTCCATCAACATCAATGAGGGTCTGAGGGGTTTCTTCAAAGGACAAATGACTAAGGCAGGGGGACCGTTTCTCTCCCTACTTCTTTGTACTTGCCATGGAAGTTCTAAATGGAATATTGAGAAGAGGTCCCTTCCTCCCCCGATTTCTGTGCCATTAGGGTGTCAAAAGGAATTCATAGCTAACTTATACTTTGCAGATGATCTATTCATATTATCCAAAGGAGATGTATCAATCAAAGTGGTTATAGACGGGATCAACCTCTTCCAAACCCTATCTCGCCTCAAGCCTAACCCCTATAAGAGTAGTGTGTTCTTTTCAGGAGTTGTACAAACTGTCAAAAAACCAGATTGTAGCCCTCACTATCTTCGAAGTTGGTAAAACTCCATGTTACCTACCTTGGTGTTCCTTTAATATCATACAAACTAAGTAGAGAGATTGTAATCCTCTAGTTGACAAGATAATTCAGAGAATAAAACAATGAGAAAATAGATTAATGTCTTATGTAGGGAGGTTGCAACTCATGAAATATATTCTTACAACAATCCAGTCCTATTGGGATGGGTTGTTCATTTTGCCCATGAGTGTCATAGAGAAAGATGCATCAGTACTTAGAAATTTCCTCTAGAAGGCAAAGCTGACATACATCAGGGGGGCTAGGTGTCTTGGGACCAAATCTGTATGAGCTAGGAGGAATGTGGTCTTAGACTGAAGGACTTCATCATCTGGAATATGGTTGGTATATCAAGGCACTTCTAGAGGTTGGCTTCCAGAACTATTCACCATGGATTGATTGGTATCAATCCATGGTGAATAGTTCTGGAAGCCAACCTCTAGAATCTAACTTGCTCAAACGTCACTCCATTTTCACTACAAGCTAAAATCAGATCCTACATGGACTTGGAGAAAAATTCTCAACTTGAGGTCTTAAGTGCGTGACTTCTGTAGTGTATCTGTTGGTAATAGCAGGCTCTCTTATATTCTCACTGATCCTTAGCACCCAAAGGGAGTATTGTGACTCAGAGGTGGGGCTGCCATGATTCACTATACTGGATGACATCTAGAAGTGCTGCTTGGACAGAATAGTACCTACTCTGTAAGGAGCAACTACTACACACTACCCCCCCACCCCACCACACATACACACAAAACTAGTTTGGTTTCCCGACAGCGTTCTTAAATGCTCATTTCTCACTTAGTTAACCTACAAAAACAAGCTACCAACCAAAGATAAAATTGCAAAATGAAACAATGGTATAACTCAATCTTGTGTATTCTGTACACAGGGTATGAAATCTGTTGAACACATCTTCTGTACATCCCAGCAGCTAAAGCCTCTTGCACTCCACCCTATTGAAATGTACTAAGGTGTACTCTAGTTGGAGTTGGGGGGTCCTTAGTTGGTTTCTTAGAAAATATGGATAAAAACATATGAAGTCTAGGATCATTAACCTCACTCTAAAACCTTTATATATGTAGTTTTGCTTGAAAACGATAGATGGATCTTCCAAAACAAACTTACTGATTCTCCTACCATCCTAAAATATATTGTTAAGATGAGTAGGAAGAGATTATAATTTGTTCTAAAATTCAAAGATAATTGCCATAATGTTTGTGAGGATAATCTGATTGAGGAGTGGGATATGTCCACATCCTTAAATATCTAGGCTCATCTTAGGTTAGTTGTAGCCTTCGATTTTGTGCAGGGTTTTCCCTTTATGGTTGCCTGGAGTATCACCACTTGTAATGTGTATAATTTCTTGGTTGAGATATATTTGACTTTAACAAAAAAATATAATATTACATTTTCAGAAAGTTCTAAATTTTACCATGTGTTGTGAAATATAAAAGTTTTAAAATCTTGTTATCTAATTTTATTATTAACTTATCCAACAACCTAACCTAATTTTATCAGCATTCTCATTTAACAATCATCAAACCAAATGCCTCTTAATATAAAAATTTGGCCATATAGCACCACTTTCTAGCATTTTCAAATTCTTTTTCAATCTCCTATGTCTACCTTGCCTACGATGATTAATTGTAATTTAATGTTGCAATTTCCATTCTGCGGTTCAAGCGTCATCCTTACCAATGGAAAATATGTAGTAAATAAAGAGAATCGATGAATTTTTGTCTGACGGCTATCCAATATATTGGCTACGAAAAGCAAACATAAATGGGTGGACTTCAAGCGAATCCGTTAGAGTACTAGTAGTCTCAAAGGAGAGAGAACACAAAGAAAGCTCTTAAAGCTCAAGTGTGGCCTCTACACGAGCTTTCATCTTCTCCTGCGTCACTAACTTGTCACTTAAACCTCGTTTTCCTTCCCAACCACCACCACCACCTTCTTTTCCATATTCCGGTCAACATAACCTTATTATCCAAGGCTGACGTTTTTCCATGACAATCGGCCCCACCTTTAGCTGCCTCATCTTTGGCGTTGATGGTGGTGGAGTTTTCGATGACTTAGTGTCGAATCGGATTTGATTCCGCTAATACTCTGTGTCATCGCTAATATGCTTGAGCGAATACAACCCCTCGATACCTCCGTTATCTCTAAAGGTGTTTATGATTCCGCAGGATATGATGAGACCATTTCTTCAAAGTTAGAGTTTACTTGAGTCATGATCTAATAATTGGACAGAGTTGAAAGAACTAAGTTGGATCAAAATTGACCGACACTCTCACCCGATAATATTTTAATTGATAACATTCGGCATGTGATGTTAATTATGAGTTGGGGATCGGAAATTATATGATTTGATTCTCCATCCCAAGGAGAATTAAACGAAGTCCCATATATATGCACATACATTATATATATTATTGACCAAATTTTTTTTGGCCTACATGTTGGCCTAAGTCTATTTTTGACTTACATCTTGACCAACGTCTCATTTTGGCCTACATCTTGGTCAAAGTCTCCTTCTAACCTCCATCTTGGTCGATTTTTCAGTTTTTGCCAATATATCGGTTGAGTTTTCCAGCTTGGCAAATATCTTGGTACCTTCGTCAAACTCCCATCTTAGCCAACATCTTGGTTGATTTTTTTAAGGTTTCATCCTGCCTGATTTTAACCAAGATGTCTCTAGTTGGTTAGAGATAATTTTTGATATTTTTGACAGAAAGATGCCAATGCGATTAATAAGTTATGAATCTTATCAGGTTCAACAAATATTCAGATTCCAGTTGCCTAAATGTCGGAAGAGATAAAATCAATTTTCGGAGAGAAGTTTCAAATTTCAAATTTTAAATAAAAAATAGATATAATACTATTGGATTTTATCATCAAGCTAAGGAGAGTCCATCCGGGTGAAGACTCTACTCCTCTAAAAGGAGATTTAGTAGACAAAAGAAGGGGAAGCAAGCATTTAAAATCAAGCTTTCAACTTATCCATCTAGTTTTTATTTTTTAGTTTTACTAAGTTTCTTTCAAACAAGTTTGCTTTTATTTTTGTAAGTCTTTTACTTTCAGCAACTTTCAAGTTTATTTTTTTACAAACCTTAGATTCAATTGTTTAGAGTTGTTCTTTTGTTATTTTCTTCTTTGCTAAATAGTTAAATGAAAGTTTGAGTTTCTTTCTTCAACTTTCTTGTATCTTGGCTGATTTTAACCAAGATGTCTCTAGTTGGTTAGAGACAATTTTTTATATTTTTGACACCACGATGCCAATGTGATTAATAAGTTATGAATCATATCAGGTTCAACAATATTCAGATTTCAGTTGCCTAAATGTCGGAAGAAATAAAATCAGTTTTCAGATAAAAGTTTCAAATTTCAAAATTCAAATAAAAAATAGAGATAATGCTATTAGATTTTATCATCAAGCTAAGGAGAGTCCATCCGGGTGAAAACTCTACTCCTCTAAAAGAAGATTTAGTAGACAAAAGAAGGGAAAGCAAGCATCTAAAATCAAGCATTCAGCTTATCAATCTAGTTTTTATTCTTTAGTTTTACTAAATTTCCTACAAACTAGTTTGCTTTTATTTTTGTAAGTCTTTTACTTTCAGCAACTTTCAAGTTTATTTTTTACAAACCTTAGATTCAATTGTTTAGAGTTGTTCTCTTGTTATTTGCTTATTTGCTAAATAGTTAAATGAAAGTTTGAGTTTCTTTCTTCAACTTTCTTGTATCTTGGCCGATTTTAACCAAGATGTCTCTAGATGGTTAGAGACAATTTTTGATATTTTTGACACCAAGATGCCAATGCGATTAATAAGTTATGAATCTTATCGGGTTCAACAAATATTCAGATTTCAGTTGCCTAAATGCAGGAAGAAATAAAATCCATTTTTAGATAAAAGTTTCAAATTTCAAATTTCAAATAAAAAATAGAGATAAAGCTATTAGATTTTATCATCAAGCTAAGGAGAGTCCATCCGGGTGAAGACTCTACTCCTCTAAAAGAAGAATTAGTAGACAAAAGAAGGGGAAGCAAGCATCTAAAATCAAGCTTTCAGCTTATCAATCTAGTTTTTATTCTTTAGTTTTACTAAATTTCCTTCAAACTAGTTTGCTATTATTTTTGTAAGTCTTTTACTTTCAGCAACTTTCAAGTTTATTTTTTACAAACCTTAGATTCAATTGTTTAGAGTTGTTCTCTTGTTATTTGCTTATTTGCTAAATAGTTAAATGAAAGTTTGGGTTTCTTTCTTCAACTTTCTTGTATCTTGACTGATTTTAACCACGATGTCTCTAGTTGGTTAGAGACAATTTTTGATATTTTTAACACCAAGATGCCAAAGCGATTAATAAGTTATGAATCTTATCGGGTTCAACAAATATTCAGATTTCAGTTGCCTAAATGCCGGAAGAAATAAAATCAGTTTTCAGATAGAAGTTTCAAATCAAATTTCAAATAAAAAATAGAGATAATGCTATTAGATTTTATCATCAAGCTAAGGAGAGTCCATCCGGGTGAAGATTCTACTCCTCTAAAAGAAGATTTAGTAGACAAAAGAAGGGGAAGCAAGTATCTAAAATCAAGCTTTCAACTTATCAATCTAGTTTTTATTCTTTGGTTTTACTAAGTTTCTTCCAAACCAGTTTGCTTTTATTTTTGTAAGTCTTTTACTTTCAGCAACTTTCAAGTATGTTTTTTTACAAACCTTAGATTCAATTGTTTAGAGTTGTTCTCTCGTTATTTGCTTATTTGCTAAATAGTTAAATGAAAGTTTGAGTTTCTTTCTTCAACTTTCTTGTATCTTGGCTGATTTTAACCAAGATGTCTCTAGTTGGTTAGAGACAATTTTTGATATTTTTGACACCAAGATGCCAATGCGATTAATAAGTTATGAATCTTATCGGGTTCAACAAATATTCATATTTCAGTTGCCTAAATGTTGGAAGAAATAAAATCAGTTTTCAGATAGAAGTTTCAAATCAAATTCAAATAAAAAAAAATAGAGATAATGCTATTAGATTTTATCATCAAGCGAAGGAGAGTCCATCCAGGTGAAGATTCTACTCCTCTAAAAGAAGATGTAGTAGACAAAAGAAGGGGAAGCAGGCATCTAAAATCAAGCTTTCAGCTTATCAATCTAGTTTTTATTCTTTAGTTTTACTATGTTTCTTTCAAACCAGTTTTCTTTTATTTTTGTAAGTCTTTTACTTTCAGCAACTTTCAAGTATGTTTTTTACAAATCTTAGATTCAATTGTTTAGAGTTGTTCTTTTGTTATTTGCTTATTTGCTAAATAGTTAAATGAAACTTTGAGTTTCTTTCTTCAACTTTCTTGTATCTTGGCTGATTTTAACCAAGATGTCTCTAGTTGGTTAGAGACAAGTTTTGATATTTTTGACACCAAGATGCCAATGCGATTAATAAGTTATGAATCTTATCGGGTTCAACAAATATTCATATTTAAGTTGCCTAAATGTCGGAAGAAATAAAATCAGTTTT
>QANY01002563.1:0-15050 GCA_003255025.1 Datisca glomerata
TGTAAAATTAACCCATTTAATTTAGATAAATACTGTAAAGACTTAAGAGTTGGGGTTAACTACTGCTGGATTTATGAAAAACGTAGATGGAGAATTTAATCAATTTATAATGATCCGAATAGGAATTAAAATTTCATAAAATGAATCTCTGAAGTTTGGCAATATAAAAATCAGCCAGTAAATTGAAAAAGTAATAACATATACCTTTGTAATATATGCTACCAATCAAAATTAATTGTCTCTTAGAAGGAATATATAGCAAATATTTGTAGAATATCATATAGCTTCACACTAGCTTCATGCTTTGGTCTTCCGATTTCTTCAATGTCTTACAAGTAAAGTATTGCATAATCAGTTCTAAATAAAAAGATTTCTAAAATCTATTAGCCAATAGCAATGGTGAGGTTGATCAAAGTCGCCATCTATATACTGATGTATTGCTCAAAAAACATATAAAGCATTGAGTATAGGAAATATCAATTTGGGTAGAGATGGAATGTCAGTTTCTTCATGACTAGAACACTCTCAATTCTTCATATTTTTATTGCATATTAATCTGAATGGCATACCATCCACAAATCTAGGAGATATATCAATAGAACATAGATGCAACCAAGGAATTGGCAGAATATACCTCTAAAGAATCATATACCCTTTTGCTTGGCCTCTCGAGCAACCATAATTGAATTTATATATTCACTTTTAAGTTTTTTTATCTGATTTGTTATAGTTCCACATACCTATTTATATAGAAGAAACTATCAATCATTCTAGACATAGTCCGTAGATGGAAAACATTAGATTAAATCACAACTTGAAGTCTTATGCAAGCAATTAGCTACAATTCAAATAGTCATTTAGAAGGAAATGATATGCAACTATCTATAAAAAAAGACCCCCTCTGTTAAATCTTCTTGACATTAAATTGGTCACGAGACTATCATGTGACTAATATTTTGACAATTTTACCCTTCAATACACCTGGAGAGAAATAAAAAAAAAAGACAAAACGTGCATTTTGTCTTTGCAAAATCGAGGGCTTCTTTTTCTTTGTAGAGAATCGATTAACCAAAATAATAGAGGGCTTCTTCTTCTTTGGAGAAAATCCTGGTTTACTGGGTCTCTTTTAGCCAAAATGTATGGGCACTATATTCATAAAATGACTATATTGTGAACTTCATGATAGATGTTTTGTTATAGCTAGGTTGTTGTTTGCTTTGTGTTTTGCACAGTTAAATGGTTCTGATTTTCTATCTTTGGTTGCAATCACGACTTGAATTTAGATGTATAATCAGCTTTGGAAAGCTACATTCCGGAGATCGAAGGAGTTGGCTAACTTCACCTCAAGGATGTTCCATGCCATTGCTTTTAAGGTGGAAGATAGAGAGTCGATAAGAGGTTCAGTGTATGATGGTCAAAGAGTAGTCTCTTGTATAGGAAATTGAACAGGTAAAAAATACCTATTGCCGCGTGGACAAGTAGGGCCAAACAAAGGGCTCCCGGAAAGTCGCATAAAAGCATAAATGAGAGAGAAGACTGATGTCATGAGACACCCGTAAATAAAAAAAATGACCGCACGTATATCGAGAACGCGAAAGAGAACCAGAAAGGAAAAAGTTAACTGGTCAAGGGAAAAAACTGATGGAGGACCTACGCCTCTAGAATTGGAAAAGGAACCTGAGATTCAGAGAACTACCCTAAACGGAAAGGGCACTCGCTGAACTATACAAGAACGAGAAGAGAAGGATAAAAAAGAAAGAGAACGAACGAAAGGGGTCCATAATGACAATCAAATGGCAGTGATTGATTAGGTACCTGAATGACTCGAATGAGATAGAATGGCAGGCACCAAGTGGTAACGACGTATTGGCTCGAACCACAAGAAATCATCAAGTGGTTGTGATTGATTGGCCATTGAAGGAGATAGATGGAAATGATATATATAAGGAAGGGAAATAAGGGTCATACCAAGCAGAAAGATCCCAACGAATAAGTGTGATCTCTAGTAATAATGAGTGCCTCCGAGACCAAAGGGGGAGCCTAAATAAGGCCATTGTATTAAAGAAAGGATAATTATTCTCCTCCCTTTTATTAATATTATAATCAACTCATATAAATTAGGAAGTCTAAATAAGGCCATTCTATTAAATGAATCACATGCATTCAATACAATTTAAACAAATACAACTTAGAGCACTTATTCCTCTCTCTCTCATTAATACTTTTATAAATCAACCCTTACCAATACATTTTTCCCTTGATTCATGATTAACAGAAAAAATCCTTTATAAGGATCTTGCTAAATTGAGTGTGGCACAACAAGAAATATCATTTATTGTCCGTCGTAAAAAATGATGGTTGGCCCTAAGTTTTTGGAGTATCCTTTGATGTTGATGAGCAAGTCACAAAATTGCCATAAAAACCAATACAGATTACTAGAACCGGGATGTATAACTTATATTTCATTCACTATGAGTCAGCTCTTCAAGTTGTAGTTTTAGAAGGAAAAATCCCACTGGATATTTGCCTGGTAGGATGGCACCACTTATAAATTTTTAGGGGTTCATGTCTCTGGATTTTTGTTCATGTCCCAGTAAACCTCGATTTTTCCGAAGAAGAAGAAGACCTCTATTATGTTGGCTAATCGATTCTCTACAAAGAAGAAGAAGCCCTCAGTTTTGACAGAGACAAAACGAGCATTTTGTCTTCTTTTTTTAATTTCTGTCCAAGTGTATTGGAGGGTAAAATTGCTCAAATATTTGGTCACATGTTAGGAACGTGATCAATTTAAAGTGGAGAAGATGGAAAATTTAACAGATAGGTTTTTTTATGGATTGTAAAAATTGAAAGGGCTTATGACGAAGATGTCAAATTTAAGTGGATCTCTTAAAAATGATCAAAGTTGAAGGGGTGTATATAATGGGTACACTGACATTGTATAACCATTGTTAGACTACATAATGGGTACACTGACATCATGTAGGGTTTTGCTAATTTTTGTCAACGGATGGCTACACTAGCGTCGTGTAGGATTTTCTTAATTTTTGTCAACGGATGGCTACACTGGCGTCATGCAGACACCGTGTAGTCTACACGATGTGTAAACTGATATCGTGTAGCCATCGTGTAGATTACAAAATGGGTACACAGGCCTCGTGTAGCCCTTGTGTAAGGTTTTGTTAATTTTTATCAATGGATGGCTACACTGACGTTGTGTAGTAATCGTGTAGGCTACATGATAGGTTCACTGGCGTCGTGTAGATATCGTGTATGATTTTGTTAATTTTTGTCAACAAATGGCTACACTAGCGTCGTGTAGCCATCATGTAGGGTTCTGCTAATTTTTGTCAACGGATGACTACACTAGCATCATGTAGCCATTGTATAGACTTCACGATGGCTATACGCTGCCCATGTACTGATCGTGTAGACTATAAGATGGTTACACGATGAGTACACTGGCATCATGCAGCCATCGTGTAGGGTTTTATTAATTTTTGTCAACGATGGGTACATGAGTATCGTGTACCCATCATGTAGACAACACGATGGCCACACGATGCCACTATAACCATCCGTTGATAGTCATTATTCTCACTTTCAAATATCTACGGAGTTGATGATAAAACAAAGCACAAGATAAAAACTCATGATATGTTATGTTGGAAATTGTGGTGGAATGGGACCACGTACAACATTGTAGCCACAACATTGATGCCTCCTAAAGTCCCACATTGAAAAGATTAGAAAGTTGAGCTATGCTCAATACTATAAAAGAGGATCTATGTTTCCTTCACCCACTACCCATAAATCTCATTAAATAAGTCAATAAATTTAAATAGTGCAAATGATTACGTTAACAAGATTTGGAGAGGGATCATTTAATTCGTTTGTGAATGACTTGTGAATATAATTACAGAGATTCACTCCATGTTCCTCCTTAATTTTAGAGCTTTGATCGGTGTCTTTAATTTTCCATGTTCCTCCTTAATTTTAGAGCTTTCATCGGTGTTTTGATATGAACATATATCATCAACGCATATATCATCAACTCATAATTGAATTTTAGAGCTTTCATCGGTGTTTTGATATAAACATATATCATCAACTCATAATTGAATTTTTAAAATGTTGTTAACCATATATCATCAATTCATAACTGAATTTTATTGAATTTTTAAAATGTAGTTAACTATATATCATCAATTCATAACTGAATTTTAAAAATGTTGTTAACCGTGTTTTTACTACGAGCACATACAAGTTTTGTTACGTAATGTTTACTTAGAGTTAGTCAAAATATCTTCATTTAAATCGATAAGTCTAATTAAATTGTAACTCTAACCAAATACTTCAATTAATTCTCATTTGCATAGATTTTGTGACTCTAGAATATTTCCTAAATACTACAGTTTATTCTCATTTTCTACTATTAAACTGTCATTTCAGTCTTAGTTAGCTTATTAGATTTTTAGAGTCAAAAGAGAGAAATTGGCTCCAATAAACAAAATCTTCTTCATACTTTTCTTTATTATTTCTTTCACGACTCTTCCAAATACAATCTATGCATCTTCTTTCATACCAACAATGTTTGTATTCGGTTACTCTACTATAGATCCAGGCAATATAAACCACATAACACAGTCTTTCATGGGAGTCACATGTCGTATGGACGACACTTTCTTGATATTCCCACGGGATGGTTCTCTGATGGAAAGCTAGCAACATACTATATAGTTTCATTATTGGGCATTGAGAACTTATTGCTTGCTTACTTATATCCAAAAGTGACAGATAATGACTTGGTTACAAGAGTTAGCTTTGCTTCTGCTGGGACGAGATTAGATGAAATTATTGTCGACTTGTCAAGGTTCTTAAACATGAATATGCAGTTGGATTACATTGATCAAACAATGGAAATGATAGGGAAAAAAGTTGGGGCACTAGAGGCGAGCATGGTGGTGAAGTCATTATTTGTGATCAGTATAGAGACAAATGATATGTTGTATAATGCTTGTACAATAGGAACTAGGATGCATCAATTTTTAATTTATGAGTACCATGATTTTTTGCTCAATATTCTCAAATCTATTATTCAAGTATTATTATTCTCTCTATGATTTGTATATGAGTTTTGGAAAAATATAAAAAACAAGAAGAACAAAATTGTTTCATTAAAAAAATTATATCGGAGAAAAAACTATACTTTGTAATATGAATATCTTGGCAACGTGTTCAAAATATCATTTAAAATCAAGGAAATAAAAATGCACATTCAATAAATTTGTTTTTAGATACTTCTTAATTTTTTTACAACTTAGTTGCTCATCAAGGTGAAGTGTTCTCTAGATCAATCACATGAAGCTGTTAAGTCTGTTGATCTGATTTGTGATACTTCCTCCATAACCTTTAAATAAAAGAACTAGTCATTCAGGACATAACTCGTAGATGAAAAAATTTAGATTAAATCACATCTTAAAGTCTTATGCCAACAATTAACTATAATTCAAATAGTCATTTAGAAGGAGTGGATATGAAATTGTCTAATTGTTAAAGACTGAGTGAATTATGTTTAAATTATGACATGAATGGAAACCTCAAAAGTAAACTTTAAACTCTCAAGACTCTAAATGAAAAACTTCTTCGTGCTACCTTTTCTGTTAAACTAGATAAATAGTTGATTGACTGTTTTATTCAGCTCCTAAATGATTTGTGAATAATTCATGAATGTAACCACAAATATTCACACCAAACTCCTCCTCAATTTTAGAGCTTTCATCTATGTCTTGTGATAATCAAATATCATCAATTCATAATTCATGAATTTTCAAAAACAAAAAGAATTCTTTTGCTTTGGTACTCCCATTACATAATATCCACCATTTTTCATTTTTCCATGTCACATATATGTCTTATATAACTCCTCTCATCAAAGAGACTGCTCCAACTCCGTTACTTATCAACTAACTGATGCTCCAACTCCTCTACTTATCAACTAACTAATGTAGCTAGCCATTTGCAGTAGAGAAGAAACAAGACATTAATATAATGATAACATCTTTAGTTACCTTGTTAATTTTACATCTTTTTCACGTTAAATTGGTCACGAGCCTAGCATGTGGGTTATATTTGGACAATTTTACCCTTCAATACACCTGGAGAGAAAAAACACAAAACGTGCATTTTGTCATTGTCAAAAAATGACGGCATCTTCTTTGTAAAGAATCGATTATCCAAAATAACATAGGGCTTCCTCATCTTTGGAGAAAATCGAGGTTTATTAGGTTTTTTAGCGAAAATGTATGGGGCACCGCATTCATAAACCGAACTATAATTTGAACTTCATGATAGACGTTTTGTTATAGCTAGGTAGTTGTTTGCTTTGTGTTTTGCACAGTTAATTAGTGCCTCTGAGACTATAGGGGGAGGATAATTATTCTCCTCCCTTTTATTATTATTCTAATGAACTCATGTAAATTAGGAAACCCTACCCCGGCCGCTGCCCTGAACCCGGCTGCGGCCTTGACCCCGGTCGCGACCCCCGATCCCAACCGCAGCCCCGTCCCCGGCCCCCTTCCTGACCCCGACCTCGACCCCAACCGAGCACACCGACGTAACCCGACCCTGACGTAACCCGACCCCAACCTTGACCATGACCCTGTAAAATGAGGATCTATGTTTCTTCACCCACAACCCATAAAGCTGAATTTTTAAGGCCATATAGTTTAATTAGTGTAACAAAGTCTTGAATTTTACTGATTCTTTTAACAAGATTTGGAGAGGGATCATTTTATTTGGTATCTAATGGTTTGTGAATAATTCATGAATATAATCACAGAATGGTTTGTGAATAATTCATGAATATACTCACAGAGATCCACAACAGGCACCTTCTTAATTTTACAGCTTTCATTAGTGTCTTGATATAAACATATATAATCAATTAATATGTGCTACCAATCAAAATTAAATTTGTCACTTAGAAGGAATATATTGCAAATATTTGTAGAATATCAGATAGCTTCACACCAGCTTCATGCTTTGATCTTCAGATTTCTTCAATGTCATACATGTAAATTATTGCATAATCAGTTCTAAATAAAAAGATTTCTAAAAATCTATTAGCCAATAGCAATGGTGAGGTTGATCAAAGATGTCCTCCACATACTGATGTATTGTTCAAAAAACATATAAAGCATTGAGTATGAGAAATCTCAATTTGTATAGAGATGAAATGTCAGTTTCTTCATGACTAGAACACACTCAATTCTTCATATTATAGCATATTGAGCTGAATGGCATACCGCCACAAATCTAGGAGATAAATTAATAGAACATAGATGCAGCCAAGGAATTGGCAGATGTACCTCTAAAGAATCAGATATCCTTTTGTTAGAATTGTCAAGCAACCATAATTGAATTTATATATTCACTTTTAAGTTTTTTTATCTGATTTGATATAGTTCCACATACCTATGTATATAGAAGAATGTATCAATCATTCTGGACATAATTTCTAGATGGAAAATAGTAGATTAAATCACAGCTTGAAGTCTTATGCCAACAATTAGCTACAATTCAAATAATCATTTAGAAGGAAATGATATGCAACTGTCTAATTGTTAAAGAATAAGTCAATTTATGTTTAAATTATGACATGCCTGGAAACCTGAAAAGTGGATTTTAAACTCTCGAGACTCTAAATGAAAAATTTATTCACAATACATTTTCTGCTAAACTAGATAAATAGTCGATCGCTCTCCTCACAGCCACTCCACTCTACTCTAATAAAAACCACATGCAAACACTATATTCCTCTTTCAAATGTCAACCAATTTCATTAATTATCTTGATTTTCCACCCTGAATCTTCCACCCATTTTCATCCATTGCTCTTTCAAATGCCAAACACTAAGGGAAAATGAGGGAANTGGTAAATAATATCAGATTACGGCTATAGAAATTAGCAGAGAAATGACTTGTACAAGTTATTCAGAATATTCTAATAATTTCTACATGTTATTTTGCAGTAGAAACATTTATTTTATTATAGCAAACAAACGAGAAGTAAAAATATTTACAAACTTCTCAATTTCAACGTTGATATCATCCACATCATAATTAGTTAATCCGAGTTCACTAAAATACCAAGCATATCTGCAAGAAAATTTTCAGAATTAAATGGTCAAACATTCAAAAATAATTCAATTATTAACTTGGGATACATAAAAAATTAGATTCATGAATAAATGAGTGTTATACGTTTTCATTCAAAAAATTCAGCATAAAAAGTTCGGCTGAAGAATTAACAAATATATATTAATATATCAATACAATAATGAATAGTCATTCTAAAAATTACTAGACATTTGTATGATTTAGGATTTAATAAAAAAATAGTGTTTTCAATATCATATAAATTTCATCATGAAAAATAATACCGATGAATAAATGTAATACTATTACTAGACTAAAATCTCAATAATACGAATGCACATTTCAGTGTACACTTATTACCTACGTCCTCAATTGAGATTCTTTAGTTGAAGACAATTAATCATTTCCAGATATCTACGGGATTGATCACTACAAGAAAAAGGGTTAATGGCAGTGGTTTTATTCATCTATTTGCGGCGATTTTAACCGTTGCCAAAAATATTTGCGGCCGTGTAAAACCGCCGCCTTATCCACCGCCGGAAAAGACCCCATTTACCGGCGGTTCAAACCACTGCCACATGCCCAGAAACTGAAAGAAAATATATTTCCTGGTGGTCTTTGCCGACGGTCTTTTTTCTCATTACCGGCGATTCAAACTGCAGCCAAATGCCCAGAAACTGAAAAAAAATCTTTACCGGCCATTTTTAACCGTCTCTATAGACTCCAAAATCATCGCCAAAATGATTAATTTTTTGCCAAAATTTTTTCTGTTATTTATACAACCCATAATTTTTAAAAATACATGTTTCAGAAATATTATGTATCAAATATTTCAGAATATATCAATATAAAAATTCTAATAGTTCAAAGTCCATCAATTCAAATATTGACAAATTCTTGCATTTTAAAAGTTCACAAATTCAAACATTGACAAATTTTAAAGATTCAAAATCTATCAATTGAAGCATTCACAAATTTTAAAGATAAAACAATATAAGTTCAAACTTAAGCAAATATAGTATTTTTCATCGTCACTGAACTTTATGCGATATTGAAGTTG
Source organism: Datisca glomerata (assembly GCA_003255025.1). Taxonomy (NCBI): domain Eukaryota; kingdom Viridiplantae; phylum Streptophyta; class Magnoliopsida; order Cucurbitales; family Datiscaceae; genus Datisca; species Datisca glomerata. The sequence continues at coordinate 9,217 of QANY01002563.1, forward strand.
AGGGAGGATCTCCAGAATCCTATAAACACATAAAAATAAACAAAATTAGTATTAGTGTTGGATTAAACATAATTTATAATTACGTAAAGTATATATTCTTTAGAAATCTTACATGATCATCACCAGGGAATGAGAATGAAGGATTTTGTGCTTACATCATTTTCATAAGATACGTCGCTTGGGATTGAAGTTGAACTTGATCATCTTGAAGTTCATGGACCTATAACTTAACTCTCTCATGTTCTGCACGTGAAACAAACGCCTCTTTAGAAAACTGGCGGCTGCTCTACAATCTAAATACACTGGTGGGAGTTGGACCTAGTCCCATTCCACAGACTCGTTTAGGATGCTCTAGACCCATAACTTTAGAAAATGCATCTCTAGGGGTGATATTATTCACATCCTGTGTTTGGGTTGCTAGAAATTCTTTCATTTTCTCCTACAACACAAATAAACAATTTGATCACATTGTGACAAATAGAGTTGAAAAATAAAAAGCATTGAAAAATATAGACTTAAAAATAATTCTTACAGCTCTAGAAGTAGATTCTTGATCTACCCAATTTTCGTCTTTGCGTTTATGCGTTTCTATGAACAATTCGACCGCATTGAGCTCTCTCCCCAACACCTCCGTCTTATGTTTAAAGAAATATATTTTGATCACAATACTAAAAGCAAAAATATTACTTATAATAAAAAAAGATTTACGTACTATTTCATCTTATTTTTTAGCATAGCTTTTCCTTCCTAAAGAATGATATATACTTTATTTTGTTCGTACAACAATGTTTGTTTCACTACGAGCGTGTTATTTGAGAAACATTAGTCTACCATGGACCATGATGGTTATACTTGCACAACAAAATATATAATAACATTATCAAAGAGAGACATAGCTTATCAATACTATCAAACACATAAATATTAAGAACCCTGATAATTATAAAAATTAAATAATAACACTATCAAATAAAGACACAGCTAATTCAAATGGTAACACGTTCAAATTGAGTCATCATTATTCTGATCAAAATCAACATTCATATGAATTGTATCTTCTATGGTTATACCAACAACATCTGTCCTAACTAAATTGACACATTCTTCATTCTCACGTAAAACTTCTTCTAAATGAGAATGATCATGTATCTCACTTTCAAAATTCCTCACTACTTCATTATCAAGAGTTGTATCATTATTATGTCCACCCATATCAAACATATCTTTTGGCTTTGTATCACCATAACATGCAAATCTTTATGTATCTGATCTTGTACATAATACACAAGACGTGCTTGACTAACTCGAGATTTTTCAATCCAACCTTTATCCACATTAAAATCAATCTGAACACATTATAATATATAGTTCAAGACAATGAAAATCAAAGTCACAATGAAATCAGAGTCATAAATTGATGTACAGAACAAAGAGAAACAAGTTACAATCACAACAAGAATTAAATAAACTAAAAATTAGGAAAATTACAATAAAAAAATTAACTAAAAAAATTAGCTACCCATATTCTAACTATTCTATTAAATTAACTACTCATATTCTAACCATTTGGCTATTAAATTAAATAAACTAAAAATTAGTAAAATTACAATAAATAATTAACTATATTCATAATTGGATTACATGAGTTGGTACAGTGATTAATTAAACTCTCACACCACATGACGATGTCGTGAGTTCAAGTAGCAATATTCTCCATTTCTAGTAGAAAAGCGACTTCATTTATAGTCTTTGGCAGAAGAAATGAACCAAAAGCATCATTTCTCCATTTTAGATAACATAGCTAAGTATATATACTTTAGAAATAATATAGATGTGCGTTTAAGCCTCACCATTCTTTTACCCAAATGGATTATTTAGAAGCACAGCCAACAAATATTATCAGGCAGAAACACAAGCTTATTATCACGCGGGGTTGAAAACCAAAAATAAGCATAACCCAACAAACTATGATAGGGACCGAATGCATGTCAATGATTGAATCATGTTTGAGGCTGCTTGTTGGAGCAAAGATATTGAGAGAAAAGCTTTTAAAAAAAGTCCAGAGGAAAGAGGGGAAAATCTTAAGACTAGATGGATCATATTTTTCTCTCTTTTTGCTAAAACAATTCGTCTATTTTTTGCTAAACCCATGTCTAAACTTGGATCAGCTTCGAAGCTTTCGCTTAATCTTTTCTCATTTAATGGTTATTTTCATATGCATGTTGCATAAAGAGAGAGGGAGATCATGCGGGTTTGGGCGAGGATCGGGTATGTAAGTATGTGTCGGTAGATCGTGAAGGAGCTCATAGTGGGGGAGCTTGTCATGGAGGAGCTTAAATTTTTCTGTTGATCTTTTAAAATTTGATTTATCTTTGTTAGTAGATCTGTATTTTTTTATTTATTATCTTGATCTAGATCTACTCTTTTTTAAAATGGATGAACTTTTTGTCAAAAAAAACTTTCAAGATATTAGGTTTTTTAACTGTCATTTTATTTAGTTATTTTTTAAAATTATATTTTGATAGGATAGAAATAATTTAAGCTTGCAAATGCGTAATCTTATTCATAATATTAAGTTCATGTAAACTTCTAATGTCCTTACATATGGATCGAATTAACCTCTAAGTTACAAACTCAGTGCTAACAAGTTGAATTACACTTTAAAATTAAAAAAAAAATTTATTTCATATTAATTGTATGGGTAATATATTAAGTTTTTCTTGTATCCTTCAAATCTTTGAAAGTTTAGCAGCAAAAACTTAATGAATTGAACAAAGATTATTCGATAAGAACACCATAGATTGAAAATATATGTGAAGTTTAATAGTAGTACTTTTCTTCATCATATGGTTCGTTAGACAAATAAAAAAAATTGAATAAACAGTTCTGTTGGAATTCTTGGTATAATAAATATTTATATATTTTATTGAAGTTTATATTGAACAAACAAATGCAAAAATCTTGGAAAACACATAATATAATAATAAAAAGTGATTAGAAAGGAACAACATGACTATATTTTTATTTTATTTTAACTATTAAATGTGAAAAGTTTATTGTTCATTAGATGGTTTTTATTCGATGATAATGTGGAGAGAAAGAGAAGAGTTCTCGAACTGTGTAATTGCGTCTGACTAATGCCTCTAATACCTTGCGTTATGTGCTAGCACATCCCAATATTTCTCTTACGAATAAATTATATTAATTAGTAATTATATCACTTTAATTATTGGTAGATTTTTTTTTTGCCTTTGGGTTTTCACTAGTGTTTGAACAAATTTATGCAAAAATTGATTAATTCAATGACACTAGGATAGAGTATTCTAGAAATCATCTACACTAGTCATTTAAAAATGTCAATCTTGTAACATTGTGTTTTTTTATGAAAAATGAACATTTTGTTGCTATTATTTATTAATTAAAATCATCTATTATGTAGTTAACGTTCTCTACTACGAGCCCATGCAAGTTAGTGTTTGCTTGGAGTTGATCAAAATATCTTCATTTAAATTCAAACTGATAAATCTAATTTAAATTACAGTTCTAACTAACTCTATCTATCCTGAATATTCCCCCAAATATTACAACTTATTCTAATTTTTCTACCATTAAAATATCATTTCAGTCTTAGTTAGTTTAGTAGATTTTTTTAGACAAAAGAGAGAAATATGGCTCCAATAAACAAAATTTTCAGTGATTCTACTGTAGATCCAAGCAATAATAATCACATCAACACGGTCTTTCAGGGCAACAACATGTCGTACGGACGACACTTTCCAGATTATATCCCACAGGAAGGTTCACTAATGGAAAGTTGGCAACAGACTACTACATAGTTTCATTAATGGGCATTAAGAATTTATTACCTGCTTACTTGGACCCGAAAGTGACAGACAATGACTTGCTTACGGGAGTTAGCTTTACTTCTGTTGGGGCAAGATTAGACTAAATTACTATTGATTTATCAAGAGTTTTAAACATGAATAGACAATTTGATTACTTTGATCAAGCAGTGGAGAGAATAGAGAGAAAAGTTGGGGCACTAGAGGTGAGTAGGGTGGCGAAAAACTCATTGTTTGTGATCAGTATATGGACGAATGACATGTTATATAATGCTTATACAATGAAAACCAGGGTACATCAATTTTCAATTTCACAGTATCAAGATTTTTTACTCAGTACTCTCCAGTCTCTTATTCAGGTAATATTATTCTCTCTTTATGATTCGTATAAGAGTTTTAGAAAAAAATGAAAACATGAATAACAATATTGTTTCCTAAAAAAATAATATCGGAGAACAACAATATTTTTTAATATGAATATTTTGACAACTTGTTGATTTTTCTTCTCAACATTTCCAAGTCTGTTATTCAAGTATTATTATTGTTTGTTGATTTAAATGTGTTTTTAGAAAATATAAAAATAAGAAGAACGGCGTTGTTTCTTAAAATAATTAATATACATACTTAGTATAAAAAATTAAACAAACATGTTATATATATTTTTAAAGTCAAGAAAAATAGAATACATTTACTAACATTTTGCTATTTCCCGAAAAACAAAATTCACAGCCAATCACGTTTTCACTGCTTATAGGAGGAGGCATCTGTCCTAGTAAAAATTATTATGTTCTCGGTAGTAGCCATTTGTTAAAACGTTTTGTCTTTGACTATTTGTTGGTGAGACAAAGGCCATACAACAGAGGGGCAAGGAAAATCATCGTGGTGGGTCTTCCACCAATAGGATGCTTGCCGTTGCAAATGACAATGGGGAGCATCTTACCAGGCTATGACATGCTTCACCGGTCGTGTATTGATCATCAGAATACTGACTCTCGAGCATACAACAACAAGCTCCAATTCCTCACTAGAACATTGCAAGCTCATCTCGAAGGTTCCAGGGTTGTATATATATGATATATGTGATTTTATTATGGACATGATTACTAATCCTGTAAGTAATGGTGAGTAGATATTTATGGATAGATCATTGAAAAATAAAAACAATATGCTTTTTAAACTTATGGCCTTTAACGAAATTTGACATTTTTTACAAGAGAAAATACTAACTTTCCTCTTTTATCTAAATATATTTCTACCAAATTTGGTGTCTGTTAGACCATGATCCAGCACAATTTCTCTTATTATATTTCCATATGAAATAATATGTTGCATAACTAATAAAAATGATATATTCTAATATAGTCTATTTTGTTCTATATGAAGATTTTAAAGAAACGACATACGGATGTTGTGGGATGGGGTTGATGGAGTTGGATCATCTGTATAGTGCTCTTACACCTACATGTCCAAATTCATCGAGATATCTATTTTGAGACGCCGTCCACTTAACTCAGGTAGGTTATGTTATCATTGCCAATACTACTACAAAATGTATATTGCCTCCGCTTGCTAATTAATAGAGTATTTCGAACTTGTATTCTATGCAACTTTTTATTTAGGTTATTAGGAATAATGAAGAGTTTTGCGGATGGACTTAAGAGTTTAGCTTAGTTTAATTTAGTTTGTTCAAGAGGTTTTCCTGTCTTCGCTACCTAACTTTCTGTTATGTTTCCATATTGGTTTTTTAGTTAAACTTATTTTCATAATGTAAGTTAATTTCTTAGATCATATCATTCTTTCTTATATGTGATGAAGATAGACTCACATGTATGATACAAAATCAATAAAAGAAGAAAACTATACTCTGAAGAAGAAAGAAAAGAGAGAGACACCAAATGATAAGAGCATCAGATTCACTGATCCATAGAGTGTAAATCTTATTTCTCCAGGCAACACTGGAAGAACTCTTTTCTCCAAAACCATTTGATTTAT
>QANY01002564.1:5255-189522 GCA_003255025.1 Datisca glomerata
TTCCCCACACACAAACGACTCCCGAACCAACTTTGAGTTTTCGTAGACCAAAAAAATTTTCATCTTAAAATTGGGTGACCAATCACACCCTAAAATGATTGGTGGCGACTCTAAATTTCTTTTTCCTAAAACAAAAATAAATTTTTTTAATCGCCGCTCCGCGTCGCACGCACGTTGCGACAAGCTTCAATTATCGATCGATTGATTAATTGATTAGTAAGGCCAATAGAATATTATCTATTATATTCTAGGTCAAGTCTCATTAGGTTTAGGGTTTAATAAAAGAATAAAACTATTTGTAAATGTGCCACCGCATGGGACCCACTACAGTGTCGTATAATATTGTAGTGTTGTGGGGCACTGCAGTGTAACGTGCACCACTACAGTGTCGTGCGCCAATCAGTGCTCCAATACATTGATTGGCGTGTGGCACTCTAAAATGCCATATGTAATTTTTTTATTGTTATTTTATTTAATCAGATATGTATGATTTCAAATAAACATAAGTATCATTTAACTCAAAAATTAACGTATTTGATAAAACCTATCAATTAACTTATTTGTTAATCAAAATTAACTTATCAGTTAATTCAAAATTAAATTGTTATCTTATAATAATCTAATAATATTTAATTTTATAAACTAAATATAATGTATCAATATCGATGAACTCTTAACTAATAAATATAAATAATTAATTAATCAATAATTCTGAAAAATACATTAGTTAATTCTCAATTAGTTAATGACACATAATTATCTTATATTTATATACTTGCCTTGGAAACTCAATACCTTTTGCAAACTAGTCATTTTTTTATATCTTGAAACAATCACACTCTAGACTGTATAGTACAGAGGTGGCTTAGGGTCCATTGACCTATAATTCTAAGCTCACATTAACTAGATTATTAATTAAACTCTTTAAATAAATAATCTTATTTATTAATTCAATTATTACTCCACTATAAATATAAAATTACACTCTTAGTAATTACATAATATATTTATAGAGTAATCTCGTGTAGTCCATTGATATAATCATTTCATGCAGTTTTGTACTTCAATTATTAGTTCGTAAATTAGAGTTGATCAAAATTATAATTTTACCCTTCCAATTGCCTCTTGATCCTTAAGTACTATTAATTCACTAGTGAACGGTTAATTTATAACTTTATTAAAAATTTGAGCTGAATAGACATTCAATCCCAGAATTAACATTTAAGGAACCAATATACGATCCATTAGGAAAGCTTGGATTCCAAATATTGTAGGATCATGTTCGTAGCCATCCATGTCACTGAATCTTTAAAAGAAACACTAGTTAGTTTTACAAACAAACCGTAACGAGTGAATCAAAAGATCTAGTAGACATGTATAGATATTCATGATTACTAAGGATTTAGACTGATCTATATATTGATCATCTGATTGATTATTGAATTTTATGTTAAAAGGTAATTTAATAAAAACATTAATTTGCATCGGCCCTATCCTATATAATCTAATTACAAAGTACCTTCACTAAGATGTCTATCCACATCAGAGATCCGGATCTAGATCACATGCATTGAAAATGCTTAGCGAACCGTACTAGCAATCATTCATTAAAGATTACATACTTTAACATGCTGACGAACTATTTTATTCATTATCTATGATCTTAATTCTCTTATACTAATGCAAGACCATAGTTTCATTAATGAATATGAAATTTTTAGATATTTATATTAATAATTCAGAATACAATTATAAGAAAAATGAGCTTTTATTAATTTCTAAATAAAATATTTTTACACATGCTTTGAGTGCACTATGCTCAATAATCTCGACCCTGACTGATTCACAAAACAACACTACAAGACAAGCAGGGGATAGAATCTCAAGAATGTTCAAATGGAGGGGGAGTGAACAACCTCGATGTAAAGAAATATTGTTGAAGATTTTTTTTACTCTGAAGAGGTAAATTGTTTTTTATTCCATAAATTATATCTGTAGTAGTATATTCATGTTTACTCTCAGTATATAGTCAGTTTCTGTTAGATAATATATTAATTTTTAATATATTCCATAAATTATATCTGCAGTGGTATAGTCATGTTTACTCTCAGTATATAGTCAGTGACTGTTGGGTAGTATATTAATGTTTAATATATTCCACAAATATATTTGCAGTAGTATATTCATGTTTACTCCCGTATATGGTCAGTAACTGTTTTGGTAGCATATTAATGTTTAATTTAGTACATAAATTATATCTGCAGTAGTATATTGATTTTTACTATCAGCATATAGTTAATGAATGTTAGGTTTTTTGTTCTTCTTGTTTTGAGTTTGCCATGATTATTTTCTGCATATTTTTTGAAATAAAGTTTATTATATACATTACAGCTTACTGTTAGACCAATTGTTATGATACAATTAGAGATTGACGCACCTTTCATGCACGTTTTAAGAAGGGAAAAAATGTGCCAAATGAAAGGCATGGTGAAACTTCAGAGGTTGATTCATTTACCTTATTGATGAGGAGGAAAAAAAAATTCAAAATAGAGAAGCAATGGTTGTTTTGGCAAAGAAAATAGATAAATTGGAAAAAGGGCATCACAAAATATACATATCCATGATCAACATGGATATAAAAATGAGGGAGATTCATACATTGTTGTTAAATATTGCACAACAAAATGAAGTTGTAGAGGAAACTTACTTAAGATACTATGCATAGTTATTTTAGCATAACTAATTTAAGATACTATGAGTGGTGGTAATGTATGTTTAATTTGTGTTATAAAGGAAAATGAGGATGATGGTCATGCTGATGATGCTGCTAATGCTGATGGGACTGATAATGATGATGGCAGAGGTAATGATAACATTAATGATAATACTGATGATGCTGCTGGAAACAAAGAGTATGAAATAACAGAAGTTGGAAACAAAGAGACTGGAAACACAGAGGGTTGCACCAACCTGTAAGAACAATGTTGAACATAATTATGTATTATTCATATATAACTATTAACTTATGGTATATATTTATATGCTGTCAACAATATTTTGTAGGGTGCTGATAAAAATTTGCCTACAATAGAAGAATAACCCGTGAAGGTAATTGTAAATCTGCATATCTTCCTAATGTTTTTGAATTTATGATAGTTAGCAATTCTACAGTTCTTCTGTTGTAGTATATATATCTGCATTTATAAATCTAAATTGCAGTATACAAATATGAATTTTGTAAATGTTGTTGATGTTAGGATTGTGTTTCTTGCTACCAATGTTAGGCATGCTTTCTTTGAAACTAAGATAATTTTTTTCTAAATGTACATAATGTAGGAAAACAAAAAAGGCGACGACTTGTTTAGAGAACAGTGACATATATCAAGAAATCATAGTGGCTAATGAACTTAGCCTAGAAAGACCAACCAGTAGCGCAACTAGTAGTGTAGAAGGAGCAGCCACTGCAGCCACCAGCAGGAACAAAGCTGCCACCAGCATAAGCGGACGTACCAAGCTTTGATCTATTTTCACAGCCTTTAAATTTTGATGAATGAATTTGTCGTAAAATTTATGGTTTGTGAGTAGTTAGATATCAAACTTTATGAATTGGTACAATTTATGGATGACTATAAGATTAGTTGTTAAGAAATATTAATAGGTCGGACGAATGATGATAGTCTGCCAGTTTTTTCCATGATTTTGAATGACTTTGATTGATTTTGAATGTTAAACAGGTGAAAAAATGAAAAAACATTCTTTGATGTGAATTGTTTTATTAATGTTTATACATGTGAGAAAATGATAGTATACTATGGGTATATAATCAATAACCATAGTATTCCGTTATCTTAATTTGTTTGTATCAATAGATAAGTTTTGTTGAAAGTCAATAATTGAATGTTAAACATGTGAAGATTATGGAAAATTACCCTGATATGGACTATTTCAATAAAGTTTATACATGTGAGTAATTAAACTATACTATGAGTTAGTATACAGTATTCACTTATCCTAACCTGTTCGTATCAATAGATAAGTTCTTCTTAAATATGTAAGTAAATACAAGTCAAAACAGGCAATACGACATTGAAACATATTATGTAAATGACTACAAGTGTAAGATTTATAAAATAATATAATATAAGTATATGAACATATACTATGAGTGTCTAAATATGACCTATTCGAGTTTAAATTGAAAAAATATATCTAAAGTAAACATCATACTAACTAATGATAAAATCCATAGTCTAAAATTAAAACATCCAAAACATAAAATCAAAACCATCCCATCAATAGGTAAACTAGTATACTAACAGAAACTAAAAATAAAATCAACAACACACCTCATGTTGAGCATGCCTTTTTCTGAGCACTTCCATCACTATCTTTAACATGATTTTTACAAACCTTCTTATGATGACCCAAAACCCCATAAGTACTGCATCTATTTTTAGGCACATTTTCTCCAAAAGATAGGTATATTTTCTTCTTTGGCCTACCTGAACAACTTCACACGTGTGTAAGTAAAATCCCTTGATCTTTCACATCATCAAGAATAGACCAATCACATTCATTACCAAAAGGGTACACAGATATTGCACATGTAGCTTCAAGCTCGCGTTTTATGTAATACTTTGAAGTATTTGGATATGATGTAAGTTCCTCCTTGCAAGTGCTGCACACGCATGAGAACACGGAAATTGATAACATATTGCAAGCGACGCCTATTTGTAATGTTGATAACATATTCAATATCACCAAAAAAGCTAGCGATGTAAATAATCAAAATTAATAATAAATAATGAAAGGAAATAATCAACTATGAATTCAATAAATAAAAAGAAAAGAAACATTGACATAAGAAATTCCACATCCATAGTATGAGCAAGCTCAAATTGAGCATATAGATCTTTCTCTGCTTCATTCGTCAAACAAATAACCATACAACTATCAGCAGTCCTCCGGTCATAAAACCATAACTACAGCTTTTATCGAATATACTCAATAAGGAAAGAAACAGGAAATGATCTAGCATCCTTTAGAATATAATCTAATATCTCCATAAGGTTTGAAGTCATCACATTATGTCGGCGTCTAATAAAGTATGCACAAGCCCATTTCTCATCCCCAACATCTTTCAAGTAAAAGCGTTTAAACGGAACAATGGCTTCTAAAGAAGGCATATGCAACTCAAAATCTACAGTCGTATATGCCTTTACACGTTTATAAAATAGACTATCAAGCTTGAACCTTTTATATATCATCTTCAAATTGTTAAGCAGATATTGCATGCAAATAACCATGATGAGCATTTGGGAAAGACTTGAAAATAGCCTTTGGGATTCTATGATGTCGATAAAAAATTATTATAAACTCTTCACGATATCCAAGGGCACAACTCAACTTCTCTATAAACCATTCCAAACCAAACTATTCTCCAAATCAACAATCACAAAAGCTAATTGAAAAATTTGGTCATTACCGTCAAACATTGAAGCAATAAGAAGTGTATCATGATACTTATTTATCAAAATGTCCCGTCAACACCTATAACAAGTCTATAATGACAAATTCCACTTAAAGAAGGACCCAAAGTCATGAAAAAATATTTTTAGCCTACCATCACGATCAGTATGAAAATGTATAACAATACCTAAAATATATAATTTTTTTTACTAAACACATAAACTGACAAGTTTATGTATATATGCCTTTTCCTTGTGAGTGGTTTAACTCTAATCTGGACTAAACTAAAATTAATAAAATTATATCATTCTTCAATGCGATGTTTAATTGCATTAGGGGAAAGAAATTGACAAGTTTTATGCTATTTCCCAAGAGCATATATTTTTTCAATTATTTTTACATGATGCTGAGGCTTGAAGGAAGCAACATACCATGTTGATTTATAAATTTATTTAATTGTTGAATCTTAAGATCTTGATCATAACTAACATATGATCCAGTAAAGGAATTTCTAGGAGTACTAGACTGACTAATCTCTCTAATTTGAGGATTATAACTAGAAGATTGGAAATTAATTTTAACAGTATCATCCACGTACTGATGAATATAATCAATATCTTCAATTGGACGTTGAATTGGAGTGGGTTGCCTTTCATTGGTTAACAGTCAATTTGTAGGAAAAGTAATATCATACCACCTAATAGTTTTAGGAACTCTAATATTGGCATTACTTTGGCTATATTGAATCAATAGGGTTTGATTTTTTGGACTCCTATTGATGGCTTGAAAATTCAGCTAGGGTTTCGGCACCTTCAAGGATTTAGTAACCATTAGTTTTGATATTTAAAGTTTAAGATTTGAAAATGTGGGGGTCAGTTAGACTAACAAACAAATCTGAAAAACAATCAAAATGGATTAGATCATTACAAAGTGAAGATTCAATTAATCCTAAAATACTATCATTAAAATTTATAAATCTTGCATCACGCAAGACTAACAAGACAGAGGTATTTAAGCATTTTCTTGTGAGTGGTTTAACTCAAATCTGGACTAAGTTAAAGTGAAGGAAATTATATCATTTTTCAATGTGATGTTTTATTGCATTAGGGAAAAGTAATTGACAAGTTTCATGCTTTTTCCCAAGAGCATATATTTTTCAATTATTTTTACATGATGCTTAGGCTTGAAGGAAGCAACATACCATGTTGATTTATAAATGTCTTTAATAGTAAATTAGGGTATATTCCAGAACCTATGATCTAGTTGATCATCTGTTAAATATTCAAAATGTTCTTCGTCGATTATACCTGGTATTGTATTTATTGTAGACCAATTGCTACAAGAGAAATTACTTCTAAATAATCTAGTCATTACTCAAAATAACTAAATTAATTTTATGATTAAAAATTTCATCATGTATTTTGATACCATAACATGCTATGACTTCTACGACCTCCTGTGAAGTCGACTATTCTCCCTTTTACCTCTACAACTACCATATCCTCAGAATTTATGTATATTTTATTCGGATGCCTGAAGTAAACCAAATAGAAATTGATGCGTCAAATTTACATATTAAAAAAACAAAGATTACAGAGAAATTGTCAAGCCTAAAAATAACTGGCCACTTGGGCGGAGAGGGAGATTATACAAAAAAACTTATTAAAGTAAGCAATTAAGTAACAATAGCAACAAGAAGCAGCCATAAAACACGGTGAAGAACAATAATCATGCAGAATAATTAAGAACAGTAAAATACCCTACCAGGTTTGGCTCTGATACCAAAAGAGGCAGAGTTACATATAATTTAAGTATTAAATATTGGGTATTAAGAGAAACAACCATTCAAACAATTTAAAAATATAAAATTTAAGACTTAAATGCATAACCATAAATTCTCAAGTCAATCAGCTAATGTTTGATAATAAGATTGAAAAATCTGACGAAATTGAACACTCATACAAAATTGAAGCACCAATTGAATTTGATTTTCAAGAAGCCTTACCTCCTGTCAACCCTAACTATTTTTTTTTTGAATTTAGGCACTCTAAGCCATGAATACAAGCCTTATTGGGAGGGTATAGCCCAAAACATGAATGACCCAATCAATCTCAATAGACATAATAGGTCTAGAGAGACACAATATGAATCAAAGAAAAATCATACTTGCAGAATGGAAGGCATTACTGCAAGACTTTAGAGATGATATGTTTTTCCTTGATTATATCAAAGACATTTACAAGGAGAATATTAAAATAATTTCCAAGACCTAATGGGTCAAGGAAGACTCCAGTGTGGTGTCAACCAACCATCCCCCACCTGAGAAAAATATAATTAATCTAAAAAATTCCTTAATCATTGTTTCTCCTTTTAAGATTTCAAAGGAAGAAGAACCAAATAGAAAAGTTGTTGAATAACTTAATTATACTAATCAAAGCTTAATAACAATAGGAAAACCATTAGACAAAATTGAAAATAAGGTTGATGAACTTTATAAACCTATATCTAATGAATCCCTGAAAGAAACTCCTTTAATAAATCTTTTAGATAAAACTACTTTGAATATTGTTCCCCTCAATAAAAAATTGATAAAATACTTCAAGAATTGAAGAATAAATCTGTCAAATCATCATATTTTGTTAAGGTTATTAACTAAGATAGTACTTTTGAATCAGAAATTCATAGGTCAGAATCCACCTATGAATCCTCACAATTCATGAATATTCAAACATCCACAATATTGAAGAAAAATTTAAAAATTTAGAAATGAATAAACTGGAAAGGAAGTGGCATAAAAAGCCTATTCCTCCAAATATCCAAATTACTGAATCTTCTTTAGCTAACCAATTTTTAGTTTCTGTAGAAAAATTATACGGATGAAATATTGATGGTTTTTTAGAGCAAGAAACCCTCAACAAATTATAGCACATGGCTATGGTAGCCAACAATTACATTACCACACATAATTTGCCTCACAATGAGGTAATCAAACTTTTAGTCATAGGATTCACATGAATGCTTTATTCCTAGTGAGAAAAACATCTCACGGAAGAATCTAAAAATACCATCATTTCAGCAGTAAAGATTGATGTTAAAGGAACATCAACTATTGGAGAGGATCAGAAAACAATGTTGGATGTCATCAATACACTTCTTTACACCATAATTGAACATTTCATTAGAACGCCAAGTAATATTACTTCACGTATCCATGACCAATTAACCAATCTTAAGTGTCCTACCCTTATGATTTTGACTGGTAGAATAATATATTTTTGTCCAGAGTAATGTCTAGGGATGATAGTAATCAACCCTTTTGAAAAGAAAAATTCATCAATGGTTTACCCAATTTGTTTGCCGATAAAATTAGAACAACCCTTAATGATGACCTAGGAATATAGACCATAATAGTCTCACCTACGGTACAATAATTACCACAATAAAAAAAAAAAAAGAAGGTCTAAGAATGTGTATAGACATGAAAATTAACAAAGAAATCAAAAAAGAAAAGAAAACCGCCAAATATGAATTAGGTAATTTATGTGAGCAATATAGTTTACCTGCTATTACTCCTTCCCAAAAGAATAGTAAAAATTCTCATTTAAATCCTAAAAGAGTTTACAAACCTTATAGGAGAAAATACCACAAAAATAAAAATAAATTTTTTTACAAATACTTCTCAAAGAATAAAAATTATTTTAGGAAAAAATTCAATAAAAAATTTATTGATAAAAGTAAAATTAAGTGTTTTAAATGTGGCCAGAATGATCATTTTTCTAACACTTGCCATGTAAAAAATAAAATTAATCAATTAAAAATTTCTTATGAAGATAAACAAGAATTGTTTAGAATCATATAATCATATATTATTATGAGAGTAGTAATGAAGATTTAGGAGAATTTAAATCCCATAAATCTAACGAATCAAGATATTATAATTCTGACAGTGCTTCTCCTAACATCTCTATGGGGTGCATGAATAGTTGTTGTAAAAAAATTAATGTTTTAAATAAAAATGAAGAACAAGAAAATCACTTGTTAGATTTAATTAGTAAAATTTTGAATACCTTGAAAGACTTAGAAATGTAATTCAAAAAAAATATTTAGTCTAATAATAATAATACCGCAAGCCTTTCACAAACATTTGAAAAAATTCAATAAAAGTAAAGGAAAGGAAAAAGAAGTTACATTACATGAACTTCAAAAAGAAATTAGAAATATTAAAATTGAAATAAGAGAATTAAAAGAATCAAATATAGAAATACAAAATAATTAAATCTTTTAAACATAGAGAATTTAATTAAAAATCATGAATCTAGTGAACTAGGAGAATCTCGTAAATCTCCAATTTCCGATAATGAGGTTGAAGAACATGTTGTCAACAATCAAGATGATGATAACTTCATACAAATCTTTAATCACATAAAAATAAAAAAAATTGCACATAATAGTCAGAATAATAATTCAAGATTATTTCACTACAATGGCTCTTATTGATTCAAGAGTCGATTGAAATTGTATGCATGAATGACTCGTTCCTACCAGGTATTTCAAGAAGATAAAAGAATCTTTGTTCTCTGCCAATGGTACTCGAATGCATATCGATTACAAAATCTCTAAAGTTCATATTTGTCAAGACAATGAATGCTTTAAAACATCATTTTTCTTCCTGAAAACATACAACAAATAAAATTACTTTAGGTTTACCATTTATTTTTCTATTATATTCTTTTACAACAGAGCATGATGGAATAATTACTTATCTCATGGATAAACCTGTCAAATTAAAATTTTTCCTTTTTCTCACAATGAGAAATTGAAAACTTTAAAGGAAAAATCTGTTCATGAAAATGTGAATCTAATTTCTTGTAAAGAAAATCAGCTATGTTTTCTATAAACCAAAATAAAATCCAAATGAATTGAAGAACATTTTCAAAATTATGCTCTTCAAAATCAAATTAAAATCTTTAAACGAGGAGTTCATCATTCAGTAATTAATTACAAGCCCCTGGGCAATCTTTTATAATGGATAAGATATCCAATATCAGATAAAATGGACTTAATCAACAGACTTGGAGATGCCGTTGTCTCTAAGCTTGACATAAATATGAATTTTGATAAATCTAGATAAATAAAATTGATAAATATAAAATTGAATTTGGTCGTTATAAACGGAAAGTAATACCATTTGATCTTGAAAATACTCCAAGTACAATAAATGAAATTTTCAAATTCATTGAATTTTTGATTATTTGCACTAGTAATATTCTTAGTTTCTCTAAATTTATTGAACAATATTGGAAACACCTTGAATTGTTTGCCAAGATAATAAAATAAAATAGTTTAGTTATCTTTACAAAAAGAATCAAATTGTTTCAATCTAAGATTAGATTTTCAGAATTTAAGATCTATTATTCCATTATTCAAATCATACAATTTAAATAATAAATGTCAAGATAAGATGTTAAATAAAAAATTTCTTTTAATTGATTACAAATCTGTAAAATATGTTTTGAAATTACTTCCAAACAAAGTTTTGTGAGGTGATAGTCAAATTTTAGCAATTTTAATATGGAATATGTTCAAAGCATTAATAATTAAATTCCTGATTTCATTTCTCATGAATTTATGTAGGAAATCATTTCAAAATTCCACCATAGAGGAATTTGAAGATTCTGACCTATTAGAATACAGAAAGGTTTAGAATACTCAACCAAAGTTCTTTTAAAATCAAGAAACTCAATGTCAAGGGCAGCCGCTTTTTGCTCAAAATCTCCATTCATTAATTATGGTCATAATGGATTCGAATATCCAAGAAATTTATGGATTAATGAATTGGATGAAATTTTGGGAGATGTTAGGTTGAAGCATGACTTCAATGCAACACTAATTCAATGGTATGAAAAATGTGAAAAGATAAGTTTTCATAAAGATAATGAAATATGTTATGGTGACATAAAAATTTTAACTATGAACCTATTGGGACAAGTAATTTTTAAATTAAATTTTCAGACAAAACAATAAAAGAATTTCTGATAATTGAAGGAACTTTCTTTGTCATGCCTTACGGATTTAAAAAAACCATAGGCATGCTATGGAATATTTAAGAAAAAGAATCAATATCACCTTCAGAAATCATGTGAGAATGATGAATGGTGCAATAATAGAATAGACTTCGTCTCAACAATTGGCCTTTGAGGCTCAAATCAAAGAGGAGTCTTCTACTCTTAACCAAGCTCAATCAACAATACTTAGGTCCATCAGACTCAATTGCCAATCAACCATGGTTAACCAATTTGACACATTCTCAATTATTCAACCTTTTAAAGTCCAATCATTTAATCAACCAGTTACAAAATATTAAAAATCTTCTCAATATTTCAGAAAAATCTCAAGCAAAAATCTTTTTCATATTGAGCCTCCATTTGCTCATTTGAAGGATCCTGCTCAAATTGCCAATACTCATTCCATTCCTGAATTCCATTATGTCCCTGGACACAGAGACAAAAATCTCAGTTTTTACATAGACATTCTCTTGGAAACTAAATCCATAAATATTAACCAAATAAAAAATTCTAAGGAAATAATCCTTAACCATTCTTTATATATCCTCAAAATCATAATTATGGAAGATTCGAAAGAACATCCTTCAAGTTTCAAAAATCTTCTAAATAAAAAATAATATAATTATTTTGACTATATCGATGGTTGACATATGATTTTCCTGCATCCCTTTCAAAATTAAAATTTTAAAATGGTTCTTAAGATGGTGGTCCATCCATGGTCCCCTCTTAGAGTTATTTCCAATTGATTTACAACAAAGTTTCGATTATTTTTAACGTTATACAAACCCTTACCAATTGAGGCTTCTTTTCCCCAATTACTTTACTTTTTAAATAAATATAAAATACCATGGATCCTAAAATGGCAGTACTCAATTGAAGATGAAATCCTCACTAGATAATATTATGTTAAATGGTGGGATAAGTTTAATACCTAGAAAATTACTACATCCATTCTCCATGAATTCACAAATGTCCATCCTCAGTTAAAATTGACAATGTCTTTCCCTCAGGCCACATTAAACATTAATGAGCCTATTAACCAAAATCCACAAATCAACCAGTTCAAAATCATACAAAGAATCTAAACCTGAGTCAAAACCCTCTTCAAAGGGAAAATCCAAGGTCACTAAATCAAAATCCAAATTGAAGCAGGAATTAATGCAAAAAATGCTTCTCCTCATAGAAAATAATACTGATTATGACTCTGTATTATCTATAGAGTCAAATCATCCAATTAAAATGAATATCCAAAAAGGACAATCATCCAAGACTTTCCCTCAACAATTGCGGGTCGCGTCCTTCCTCAATGGGCTTATGATGTTTTGTAAGACTCACAAGACCCATTTGACAGTATTAATCTCATTAAAGATGAATAAGTAAAAATAATCTACATTTGGAAAAATGCCAATGTTAAAATTAAAGAATCAAGCAATTTGAAGTTATGTCTTGATGACTCTCCAGCACAATGTAAATAGTCATCATCAAGATGAGCAATTATGGATGACTCTCCAGCACAATGTTAATAGTCATCATCAAGATGAACGATCATGGCTTCCCCAAAAATCAACAATCAGATAATCCAAGATAACAATTATCAAGGACTCTAATATACAGCAATAGTCACAATGACTTTTCGAAGACAACAATCATGATAGAGAAATAATGAAGACGTAAAGTCTAAGATTACAATTATAGAGGAATCTTTGTAATTTTTCTTTTTATGCAATTATTGTACTAGTTATCAAATAATTAAGGCAGCTATTTCTCCTTTTATTTTAATTAGTCAAATGTAGAAATGTAAAATGTTTTTACTTTTGTAGTATAGAATAGTGCATGTGAGTGTTGGCTTTCCGGTGAACTCCACTTTTCTTGCCTATAAATAGGATGTCTTCTCCCATTTGTTTCTCAGAACTAGTTTTCAACTCTTAACAATTTTGAGAGAAAACTTGTTTTGAAACAAAGCATTCTTCTTCCTCCTCTTTTGTAATCTTTCTTCTTTTTCTTCAACATTAATTAGTGAGCGGGAGCACTAATTAATCGTTGCCAGTTAATTTTCTTCAATCTTGTAAGTTTTGAATCTTACTTCAAATAACAAGTATACCTTTTGTTGTTTTAATTCTTACTTCTATAAATACTCAGTCTTTAATACTTAAATTGTACACAATTCTGCTTATATATATAGAAGAAAGAATTCAAAAAATAATAAACAGTAAAATTATTATTGAAGTCTGATTAAAACTTACTTAAAGAAAATAATTTAGTGCTCCCGCTCACTAATTAATGTTGAGAAGAAAGAAGAAAATATTACAAAAGAGGAGGAAGAAAAATGCTTTATTTTCAAAACAAGTTTTCTCTTAAAATTGTTAATAGTGAAAAACAATTTCTGAGAAATAAATGGAAGAGGACAACCTATTTATAGAAAAGGAAAGTGGAGTTCACCGGGAACCCATCACTTACCTGGACTATTCTTTTCTTCAAAATTAAAAATATTTTACATTTCTACTTTTGACTAATTAAAATAAAAGGACAAATAGTTGCCTAATTATTTGACAACTAGTACAATAATTGTAGAAAAAGACAAATTATAAAGATTCCATGATAATTGTAATCTTGGACTTTGTGTCTTCATTATTTCTTTAGTCATGATTGTTGTCTCGAAAAGTCATTGTGACTATTGCTGTATATTGGAGTCATTGTTTTCATTCATTGATAATTGCTATCTTGGATTCTTGTACTTTGATTATTGATTATTGCTTGTCATCAAGATATTTATGACCGTTGCATTATGCTGGAAAGTCATCATGATATTATTTTCAAACTTCTTGATTTTTTTATAATTTCAACATTGGCATTTTGCCAAAGGTAAATTATTTTTATTCATCACCATTGAGATTCATATCATCAAACGGGCCCTGAGAGTCTTGAAATACGTCATATGCCTATTGTGGTAGGACGCAACCTTTTTGTTCCTTCAATTGCTAGGGGTAACCTTTTTGGATGATTGAGTTTTTTTGGATATTTGGTTTAATTGGGTGACTTGACTCTTCGTATGATTTAGAATCAGAGTTGGCATTGTCTTCTAAAAGGAGAAGCATTTTTTGGATTAATTATTAATTTAATTTGGATTTAGGCTTTGTGACCTTGACTTTTCCTTTGAAGAGGGTTTGGATTCTTTGGATGAATTTTACCTGGATGGATTGATTTATGGATTTGGGTTAATAGGATCATTAATTTTTAATGGAGCCTAGGTAAAAGAGTTTGGCAATTTTAGGCTAGGATGAACATTTGCAAATCCGTGGTTGATGGAGGTAATTATTTTATGGGTATTAAATTTATCTCTCTATTTAACATAATATTGTCTGGTGAATATTCCATTTTCAATTGAGTATTGTAACTTTAGGATCCAAGGTATTCTATATTTATTTGAAAAATAAAGTATTAGGGGAAATGAGGCATCAATTGGTGAGGGCTTCTAAACCTTTAAAAATAAATAGAAATATTATTATAAATCAATTGTAAAAAGTTCTAAGACAGGACCATGAATGACCACTAACTTAAGAACCAATTTGAAAAATTAGTTTTTAAATTTTTATCAAAATTTAAAAATCATGAGTGGGAAAAATCACTATTTTGATGCAGGAAAATCATGTGCCAAGCATCAATATAGTCGAAATAATTGTATTATTTTTATTTGAAAGTATTTTGAAAGCTGAAGGATAGACTTTTCAATCCTCCATGGTTATAATTCTGAGAATGTAGAAGGAATGATAGAGGATATTTCCTTCTAAACTTTTGATTGAGCTAATATTTATAGATTTTATTTCAAAGAGAATGTCTCTGTAAAAACTGAGATTTTTGTTATTGTGTCCAAGGATATAATGGAACTTAGGAATGAAATGGGCAGTTTGGGCGGGATCCTTCAAATGAGCAAATTTAGGCTCAATATGAAAAATATTTTTGCTGGACATTTTTTGAAAATAAGATGATGATTTTCTATAATTTGCAATTGGTCGGTCAAGCGATTGGGCATTAAAAGGTTTAGTATTGAGAAGTGGTCAAATTGGTTGACCAGAGCTGATTGGTAATTGGGTCTGATGTACCCAAGTGTTGTTAATTGGGCTTGGTTGAGAGTAGAAGACTCATTTCTATATTTGAACCATTCATCAATCTTACATTATTTTGAAAGTGATATACTGATTCTTTTAGTTAACGATTTCACAACATGCCTATGACTTTTTTGAAATCTGTCAGGCATGACGAAGAAAGTTCCTTCTATTATAAAAAATTCTTTGACTATTTTGTCTGAAAATTCAATTTTAAAAATTACTTGTCCTAATAGGTTCACAGTTAAATTTTTTATATCATCATAACAAATTTCATTATCTTTGTGAAAACCTATTTTTTTGGCGTTGAAGTCATGCTTCAACCGAACTTCATCCAAAATTTATCGAATTCATCAATCCATACATTTATTGGATATTCAAATACATTACGATCATAATTAATGAATGTGAATTTTGAGAAAAAGCGGCTGCCCTACCATTAAACTTCTTGAGTTCAAAAGCATTTTGATTGAGTATTCTAAGTTTTACCTTTCTGTATTTTAGTAGGTCAGAATTCTCAATTTCCACCTTGGTAGAATTTTGAACTAATTTCCTACATAAATCATGAGAAAGGAAGTCAAGAATTGAATTATAAATGTCTTGACTAAATTAAATGTTAAAATAAAAAATTCTAAAAATAGACAGTTACCTGGCAGAACTTTGTTTTGAAGCAATGTCAAAACATGTTTTGCATATTTGCAATCAATTTTTAAAAGAAATTTAAAGATTTAATAGATTATCTTGAAATTTATTAAATTGTATGATTCGATTAATTGTTTTAATAATAGAATGATAGATTTCAAATACTAGAAATCTAATCTTTGATTGAAACAATTTGATTTTACTTACAAGGATAACTAAACCATTTTACTTTATTATCTTAGCAAATAATTCAAAGTGTTTTCAATATTATTCTATTGATCTAGAAAAAATGAGAACATCATCAATACAAATAATTGAGAAATCAATAAATTGATTAAAGATTTTTTGAAATTTACTTGGAGCATTTTTAAGATCAAATGACAATACTTTCCATTTATAATGACCAAATGTATTAAGAATGTTAGTACACAAATTTTTACAAATTTTTTTGTTCAAGGATTTTAATTTGTCTTTGGAAAATAGAATTTTGAAGTTGTTCTTTGATTCTTCTACATTGTATTTCATCTTGTACAAAACATTATTATTTTTCTTTACAAGAAATTTAATTTACAGTTTTAAAACACATAATTTTGTTTTAAAATTTTTAATCTCTCATTATGAGAAAAAGAAAGAAAATTGAATTTGACATGTTTATCCATGAGATAAGTGATTATCCCATCATGCTCTGTTTTAAAAGGATACAATAGAGAAATGAATGGTAAACCCATAATAATTTGGTCTGTTATATTTTTCATTAAAACAAATGATGTTTTAACATACATTTTTTTGGCAAATATGAATTTTGAAGATTTCATAATTGATATACATTCTAGTACCATTGAAAGATAACAAAAATTCTTTTATCTTCTTGAATTATTTGGTAGGAATGAGTCTTTCCTTTATACAATTCAAATCAGCTTCTAATTCAATATGAGTCATTGAAGTAAAATCAAAATCTTGAATTATCATTATAAAGACTATGTGCCATTTTTTTAATTTTGATGTGATTAAGGAATTGAATGAAGTTATTATCATCTTGATTGTTGACAACAGATTCTTCAACCTCATTATAGGAAATTGAGGATTCACTAGGTTCTCCTAATTTACTGGATTCATTATTATTAATTAAATTCTCTATTTTTAAAAGATTTAATTCTTTTGTTATTTCCGTGTTTGAATATTTTAATTCTTTTATTTAATTTCTAATATTTTGTATTTCTTTTAGTTCCTAAAGAGTAACTTCTTCTTTCTTTCCTTTATTTTGTTAAATTTTTAAAGAGTTTGTGAAAGACTTACAGTATTGTTATTATACTAAGAGTTTTCTTTCTTTTAAATTATATTTCTAAGTCTTTCAATATACTCTTGTTTTAATTCAAGATTTTTAATTTTGGTCATTAAATCTAATAAAAGATTCTCTTGTTCTTCATTTTTATCTAAAACATTGATAATTTTTTATAACAGCTATCCCTGCACCCCATAAAGATGTTAGGATAATCAGTGTCAAAACTTGAAAGAGCTTGATTCATCAGATTTAGGGGATTCAAATTCTCCTAAATCTTCATTGCTATTTTAAAGTAATCTACTAATTCTATGATTCTTAACCATTCTTGTTTATATTCGTCAGAGATTTTTAATTGATTAATGTTATTTTTTACTTGGAAAATGTTAGATAAATGACCATTCTGGCCACTTTTAAAACACTTTATTTTACTTTTATCAACAAATTGTTTTTATTGAATTTTCTTTTTGAATAGTTTTTACTCTTAGAGAAGTATTTGTCAAATTTTTTATTTTTCTGTTTGTGGTATTTTTTCCTGTAAGATTTGTAAATTTTTTCAGGATTAAGATGAAAAATTTTCCTATTCTTTTGGAAAGGAGCAATAGCAGGTAATCCGTATTGCTCACAAAAATTGTCTAATTCATATTTGACAGGTTTCTTTTCATTTTTAATTTGTTTATTAATTTTCATGTCTATACATATTCTTAGACATTCTTTTTATATTGTAGTGATAAGTTTACCGTAGGTGAGACTATTGTAGGCTATATTTCCTGGGTTATCACTATCATCCCTAGGCATTACTCTTGACAAAAAATATATTTTTTACCACTCAAAATCACTTAGGGTAGGACACCTAAGATTGGTTAATTGGTCATGGATACGCGAAGTAACATTACTTGATGTTCTAATAAAATGTTCAAGCATTGTTTCCTGATCCTCTCCAAGATTTGTGGTTCCTTCAGCATCAATCTTTATTGTTGTAAGGATAGTTTTTTGGATTCTTCAGTGAGATACTTTTTCCACCAGTGATGAAGTATTCTTGTAAATCTTGTGACTAAAAGCTTTATTATCTCATTGTGAGGTAAATTGTGTGTGATGATGTAACTGATGGCAACCATAGTCGTGTGCTATAATTTGTTGAGGACTTGACGTTCTGAAAGCCCATCAATATTCCATTCATATAATTTTTTGTAAAAACAGAAAAAATATATTAACCAAATAAGATTCAGTAATTTGAATGTCTAGAGGAATACGCTTTTTGTGCCACTTCCTTTCCAATTTGTTAATTTTAAAAAATTTAAATGTTTCTTCAATATTATGAATGATTAAAGATTCACGTATTATGGATGATTCATAGCTGAAATATGACATATGGCTTTCTGACTCAGTACTACTGTCTTGGTTAATTACCTTGATAGAAGAGGATGACTCACAAATTTATTCTTTAGTTCTTGAAACATTTTATCAATCTTTTTATTGAGGGAAATAATATTCAAAGTAGTTTTATCTAAAAGATTTATTAAAAGAGTTTCTTTAAGAGATTTATTAGATTTAGGTTCATGAAGATCATCAACCTTATTCTTAATTTTATGTAATTATTTTCCTATTGTTGTTAAAATTTGATTAGTGTAATTTAGTTGTTCAGCAATTTTTTATTGGGTTATTCTTCCTTTGAAATCTTAAAAAAAGAAGCAATGATTTAAATATTTTTATGATTAATTATAATTTTCTCATGTGGGGGATGGTTAGCAGACACCACACTGGAGTCTTTCTTTACCCCTTTGGCCTTGAAAATTACTTTAATAGTCTTTTCATAAATATCCTCGATATAATAAAAAAAACATATCAACTCTACATTCTTGCATGAACGTCTTTCATTCAGCAATGATGATTTTTCTTTGATCCATATTATATGCTCTCTAAACCTATTTCGTCTATTGAGATTGATTGAGTCATTCATGTGCTGGGTTAGGCTCTCCCAATCAGGCTTGTATTCTTGGCTTAGGGTGCCTAAATTTAAAATTAAAAGTTAGGGATTTACAGGAGCAAGTTTTCTTGAGAATCTTATTCAATTGGTGATTCAATTTCGTTAGATTGTTCAATCTTATTATCAAAGATTGGCTGACTAACTTGGAAACTTATGGCTATGCCTTTAAGTCTAAATTTTTTTTATTTTTAAATTTTTAATTCTTGTTCTAATTGTTAAATCCTAAGATCTTGACAACTATTAACAAATGATCCAGCAAAGAAATGCTTAGGAGTGCTAGACTGGCTAAACTCCCTAATTTGAGGATTAAAACTGAAAGATTGAAAATTAATTTTATTATCATCCATGTATTGCTGGTTATAATCAATATCTTCAGTTGGGCGATGAATTGGAGTGGGTTGACTTTCATTGGTTAAGAGCTAATTTGTAGTCAAAGTAATATCAAACGACCTAATGATTTTAGAGATTCTAATATATACATTACTTTGGCTAGATTGAATCAACATGGTTTGATTTTTTGGATCCTATTGATGACTTGAAAATTCATATTGGTTTTGGTTACTTTGTAATGCATTCAAAAAATCAAAGCTAGGGGTTGGGCACCTTCAAAGATTTGGTAACTACTATTTTTTATATTTAAAGTTAAAGATTTAAGGGTCTCTTAAACTAACAAACAAATATGGAAAATAATCAAAATGGATTGGACTATTATAAAGTGAAGATTCAATTAATCTCAAAATACTATCCATTAAAATTTGTAAATCTTGCATCTCGCAAGGCTAACAAGACAGAGCTATTTAGGCCTCTCATTGTGAGTGCTTTGACTCCAATCTGGACTAAATCAAAGTGAGGAAAATTATATCTTTCTATAATGTGATGTCTAATTGCATTAGGGGAAAGTAATTAGAAAGTTTCATGCTCTTTTCCAATATATCTTTCTATAATGTGATGTCTAATTGCATTAGGGGAAAGTAATTAGAAAGTTTCATGCTCTTTTCCAAGTGCATATATTTTTTCAATTATTTTTAAATGATGCTGAGACTTGAAGGAAGTAACAAACCATGTTGATTTGTAAATTTCATTACTAAAAATTCTGGGTATATTCCATACCCTATAATCTACTTGATCATCTGCTAAATATTCAAAATGTTCTTCATTAATTATGTCTGGTATTGTATTTATTGTAGACATGTTGCTACAAGAAGAATTACTTCTAAATAATCTACTCATTATTCAAAATAACTAAATTATTCTTATAATTGAAAATTTCATTATGTATTTTGATTTTCAAATCTACTATGACTTCTACAACCTCCTATTAAGTCAACTCTTCTCCCCTTTGCCTTTACAACGACCCTATTATCAGAATTTACATATCTAAGAGGTCTTATTGGGGTGCCTGAAGTAAACAAAATAGAAACTGATACGTCAGATTCACAAATTGAAAAAAAATTATAGAGAAATAATCATTTATAAAAATAATTAGCCACTTGGGCGGAGAGAAAGATTAAATAGAAATAAATATTCAAGTAAACAATTAAGCAACAATAGCAATAATCACCATCCACTTAGGCGTTGAAGAACAATAATTATAAAGATTAATTAAGAATGGTTAATATCATACCAGGTTTGGCTTTGATACTAAAAGAAGCGAAATTACATATAATTTAAGTAATTAAAAACTGAGTATTAGAGATGCAAGAATTCAAACAACAACAAATAGTAAAATTGTTATTGAAGTAAAGCATTAATTACTATATATATGTAGTAATTAATATTATATAGTAATTAATATTATATTGTACCAGGATTATTCTTCTATAAGTGATTGCAATAGGAAGGTAATATTGCATAAGACTCCTTCGAAGATCCACGAATCATATCAAGAGCTCCATTTTTTGCCCTCTAAGCTTTATAGTAACTTATATTAATGTTGTACTTCACACGCATATAATGAATAATATATTTAGGTTGTGTCTGGTCACTAACTCCACATATAAACTTATCCTTTATACACTCAATGACAACTGTCGAAGTAGCTTGACGGTGATCACTTTGTACAATGTCAAGTGAACAAGTGTGCTCCTTTACGTACTTTCTATAACATCAAAATTCACCACCAATATAACGTGAAGCACGTACAAACACTTGGCAAATCTTTACGATACACCGAACTACGTACCTTTTCATGATTAGACTTGCTAGTCATAAACTGAAAATTATACTTCAAAGCTATCAAGTACAACGCCTTTTTCAACTCATATTTTGAGCTGAAAATGGCTTTTCTTGTATATCAAAGCCAAGAGGTAGCTTATCCATAACTACTTTATCCATATAAAGATTCAAAAGGGCTATAATGGAAAATCATATACGATGAAGACCCAACCTATAATGACGATAAAATTCCACCACTAACAACAACATCAGGCATCCTATTACCAATGCGGGATATAACAATTAACGGATAATTTCTCCCTTTCTCAGTATTCATCAAAGTAATATACCAGTCAACGACAGAATCTATGATGATTTCTAAAAAATTAGAAGTTGATCCTCCAGTTCCAATATTCACTATCAAACATAAATGATTAGAATCTACACTTAATGCACGAGATACTAAACCTAGTAAAACATCGTGTGATGCATCATTAATAACCAACAATAGCTTGATCTTATAGTCAATGTAATTTCTCCCTTCATCCCACCTTCCATCATAAAAGAGAACTGTGAGAATATTCACCATCATAACCTAAAAAAGTATAACAATAAAGAAGTAAATGCCATATATAAATAAAGTATTTAGTTATAAAATATATAGTATATAATTATATATCCTGTAACAGGAATGACAAAATATGTAAAAAATGATACAACCATACCAACAACAAGATATTATCAAAACAATCAGATCATTAAATATCCAGAAACAACCAAATCAAGCAAACAATTGAAAATTATAAAATAATATTAATCATACAACTTCAAACACTCTGTTTTGGCACAAAAAATAGAGTAGTTACGTTTATGTATCAAGATTCGTTGCTGAAAATAAATTTTGAAGTTTCAGCTACAAAAAAAAAGATAAAACAAATAATTGCATATTATTATCTCCGTCAAGCTTTCAAACATTACAGGTTACAAAAACTATGAATTTGAATTCAGATATAACATGCAAAACCTAAAGTCTTGAATAATTTTACAAGAATACAATACAAAAAATAGAAAGAATAAACAAGAATGCCGTACAAAAATAAGAAAGAAGGAACATGAATGTACTTGAATCAAGTTGATAAAAATCAACTTTGATTAGAAGCAAGATGATACGAAAAATAATCGATCAATTTGCCCAACGTAGATTTGTCGATATCAAAACTAATCGAAATCAATATTTCTACGAATAAGTCATTGCCGCGGTGAGAGAAGCTGAAATCAACGAAGAAGAAGCTGTGAAATTGTTACAGAGAAGAAGAAATAAGGAATTGTAGAAGAAGCTCCTAATTTAGATGAAACAAGAAAGCTGAAATCGTCAAACAATAGAAAAATAACAGGGAAGCCTAACAGGGAAGCCGCGAAGAAGAAATGTATGAAAGAAAAACCTAAAATAAAAACAGCTAAACTAACTAATTTAAAAGCTGTAAATTTCGGCAGTTTGTGCAAATGTAAAAACAAATGGCCCTTCAACAAAACTAATTTAAAGACTAACCTAAATCTCTAATTTTCCTATTATTGAAAGTTGGCTATTTGCGTCGAAAGCGTAAACACTTTCTCCCATCAAAACTTAAGTATTTAACATAAACATGCCTTTTTTAAAATAAAATCATCAAAGTTAGCCTTAGATATCAAAACTATCAAAAATAGCTATTCTAAAGTGGGACGCGGCTTCTCAAAAAAAAAAAAAGTTTGGCGTGAAATTCTTGTGTAGATGTGTATAGTATTTATTGTGTATACAACGAATATTAAATATATGTAAATATTATATGTACAGTTTATATAATATTGACTTTATGTCTTGTATGAAATCTATGGTGTTCTAAAATATCTATGTTGTACATTTAATATTTTTTATGGTAAATTTTAATTAGTATACTTATATTATTTAGATTTTAATAACATAAGAATGCTAGAAGCTTTTTTATTTTCATTGTTTACACTACATAATAGATTTGTATTATGTAATAAATATAATAACATGGTCATGTTTTTTTGAGACCCACAAACGTTCTTTAATGTGGCAATAATAGTGGGGTGGGTCGGGGTACATTAGTCTGTAAACAACTAAAAACTAATTAATTATATTTATAAACTAAAATAATAATCATTTAGTTAATTAATTTTATTGACAAAGAAAATGAGGTAAAGGAGAATAAGGAGGGGACGAATTGGTGATCCAATGAGGGGGGGTTTGGCTGGGTAAGGGTAGTGGGCTGGATGGTGAAGGGAGTGAGTTGAGAGGTGGGATTTGGGGGATCGGTGGGTGAGAGTGGGATTGGAGGTGGGAAGTTGAAGAGGGGTGGCAGAGTTCAGGCTGGCGTGTCTGAGCTTGGGGCACGTAAGTTTGAGGGTTTGGTGGTTAATTTTTATTTATGTTTTCTCTAACGCTATTTGTGTATTTTTGTTAAAAGTTACCTGATGTTGATGTTGATGATAGCCCTAAAAACTTCTACACAATATTAGCTAATCATTTAGACATTGTGAAAGTTTAAATCATGAGGTCAATGTAAAATGCACTGAAAGTTATACGAAAATTTGTTAACCTTTAAATAAATCTTTGTAACTTTATCTTTCATATTTATATATAAGATAAAAATCTTATGAATATTTGGGAACATTAAAAGTCATGAAAGTTATAATTCAATTTTCTTTCGTATGTGTATATAAGTTGACTTTGCATCTTTCTTACATTCAATTTGAGCAAGCAAAACTTTATTTCCCTTTGACATTTTAAGCTTTTTCCAATTATCTTTATTGAGCTATTGTAGTTTTTAATTGGTCATAATTCAATATTCTTGATAATAATATCTATAATAATTAAAATACAAAAAATTAGTTAATTTTTACACCAGCAATATATATGAAGGGATTGGCGCAGCGAAAATTGTCATGATCTTAAGATCTAATGTATTTTAGAAAGAACATAGAAATTATACCCTTGATGCATGAACCCAAAATTTAAAGAATTTTGTTCATAATCTGATCCTCGATCTACGTGTAAACCGTGTTCCTGATCTACATGCCAAACCCTATAAAACAGTGAGATGTCGCCGCCCCCACTTATCGACTGTCGTGAATCGTCGCCACCGACCTTCGTGTTTTTCCACGAACTACCAAGTATTGTCACGAACCATCATGAATCAATGTCGCACTATCTTCATCTTTATTTCTTGAATCGTTGGTTACTAGGGTATGGGCACTTAGCAGAAATATCAAATTTTTCTCCCCTCTCTAAATTTTAGGTGGAGAGAAGATTAGTCTCCCTAAGATTTTCTATTTTATCACTAATGGTGCCAATAGGCTTCTTTTTTATCTCCGAGTGAAGTCTCGTATTTATAATGTGATCAATTCTCATGTAAACATAAAAAATTATCTCTTAATTAAAATTAGTTAAATTAATTTTAATTTATAATTTTTATCTCTAAAATTAGGATCGACTTGGCTGACTACTATGTTGTATCCATATTGTACCTCTTTATTGCCATTATAACAATACCTATAACCTGTAGGCTAGCTCGGAGATCATAAGGATAAAAATACTTATGGTTAAATATTTAATGAAATCTACAAACCGAACCCCTGGTTGAATTTATTAATTATAATCTTTTCACTATAAAATTGTAATTGAACTCCATTTATATTTTATATTACTCGATTGTAATTATCATCGACTTCTTATTCATTATTTGTTGCCTCTCCAAATATAGTATTGTGCATAAAAATTACTCTCTTAATAATGTCTACACCTCTTGTTCCTTAAGTTTCAAATCTTGTTCTACTGATTAACTATGATAATTTTTATACTTGAAGCCTCAAGTAAAATTAAATCTCAAGCTAAACCATTAGAGATACTAAGTAATTAGACATGATCACATAAATGAATTCCGTCAAAGGGTACTTACTATGCCACGTATTTAAATGTATCTATGGACTTTACTATTGAGTATCTATGCATTCTCATTATGTAAGAACTATGTCATCCAACATTCAGATATATTGACTCATAAAATCTCAACTACAGTAGATCAATTGAACTATTAAATATGCATTCAAAATTCTCCCAAAATTAAAAGCACGCATAATTTAATAACAAGGAGTTTTGATTTTCTTAAGATAGTATTTTTTATAGAAAATTAAACTCATTAGTTCATTCAATGCATTCCAAACACACTAGCACATTACCAAGTACTCCACCTAGCAACCAAGGTAGCTCAATCTACATGATAGAGTCAATATATTATAGTCTATCTTAGTAAAGCGCACAACTTCACTAAACTGTGAATAATAATCGTTCTTCAAGACATAAAGAAATCTTGGTTAACTACCATTTCCATGAGCTGAACTTTATAGGACGTATAAACTAAGTTTCATTATATTTGTGGACCTTTTACAAGAATGATGTACAAATAATAAAAGAAAAAACTATTTGTTACTAATCAATATTAAAGGTCTCAATAAAAATAATAGAATTCCAGTGCTTTCTATGGCACAATCATATCTCCCACTCACCTAAAGCACATCTACAACCAGCTTAAACCCATGTTTCATACATGTTACCCAAAGACATTTATGGCTAAAGTCTTCATAAACGAGCCTGTTAGGTTCTACGTTGTAGTATTATTATTGAAAACAATTGGAATATGTATACCCAACTATATTCTCACCATGATAGACAAGCGCATAATCCCTCGTTCTCCTATGATATTTGATTATATGCTTCACAACTATCTAATGAACTTATATGGAATTCTAATGTTATCTATTAACTAAGTCTGCTGCAAAATATACATCTGATCCAGTATAAAATATAACATACTTACGATTTCCCACTGCTTAATGTAAAGAAATTATCTTCATGTTATCTATTTCATCATATATCAGACACTGACATGGTACGTGGGCTCCAATCCTAAAAGGTAACAAGCCATTTTCTTAGAATCATAAGTTGCACACATATGTAACATATTATTACCTATGATGTTCTGGATAAACACATCATTTTATATTTAAGTCTTGAAAATACTTAGTTCTTATATTCAAGACTAATTTTCCAAAGCTCTATATATCATAAGTTCATATAAACATAGCTTTATCGTTGACATTTAGTTCTACATTATTCTTTATGATAAAATGTCATCTATATAAAGCACTAAGAAAATCATTATATTTTCTTCCTTCCTCTTGTACTCACATGTCTCATTATGACCTTGATCAAAATCAAAAGTTTGATTTTATGATCAACATAACATTTCAAGTCCTTAATACATGCTTAAGTCCACAACTCAAATAATGCAACATGTGTGTCATAATTCCTAGTTCTTATCGACAAATCCAAAAAATTGAGACATAAATTTATTCACTTTACGATCTTCATATAAGATAGCGTTTTTAGATCCATTTGCTAGATTTTAGAAATGAGATGAGCCACAATGGATACAATATATTTATAGGCACGAGCATGACTATTAGATAAAATGATCTGGCATACTCAATATCCTCTATTTGATATGCCATTTCGCACTAAGCTTGGCCTTGAAGGTTTTGACCTTACATCTACATTTCGATTCCTCTAATAGATTTGTAACACCCAATACTCTGGATGATTCAATGAGCTTCCATACTCATTTTTGAATTTTATTTCCTGAAACCAATGATTTACTTTACATCATTTACAAGTTTATAATCTTTATGTAGTTACTGGGATCTGAGCCATGTTCCTCTAAGATGGATCAAAAGTCTATTCCTTGAACATGAATTTCTCAGTTGGTCATGATCTCCTCACATTACAATAAAGTGATTAAGATCTAGCTAATACTCCTCTAGGACTACAATATTAGACTCTCCTACAAACATTTATTTCTCATGTGAATGAGAAACACTCCCAATGCAACAAAGTTGTGGACTTAATTCACTTGACTAACTGAATTCTCATTAACATATGGACTTATCTATTACCGACTAGATTGCATGGCACTAGCATTACTGGATGATTCTTCTAAGTATGTGTTGCTTCTACTTGAAATATAGTCTTCTTCTAAGAATACTACATTTGTACTTACAAACACCTCACATTCTTGATACTATGGGAAAAGTAAACCGTATTCCTTTTTACATAGCCTACGGATAAATACCATTTTGATCTACCATCTAGTTTGACAGAATTCTCCCTTAGAACATGTGCTAGGCATCCACGCATATCAAGCGCAAACTCAGTTTATGATCATTCCATAATTCTTATGGTGTTTCAGGTATTGTCCTAGATTATGTTAGATTCAAATTACATCATTCATAAAGCAAATTCTAAAAAAAGATACATGTCAGTTAAATATTATGCATAGATCTCATCATGTTCAAAAGAGATGTAATCAACTCGGATGCAACCTCAATATTTACCATGTAGTTTGTGAGAGTACTAAAGAGGTATTTACCTATTCGATCAAATCAAAGAGACTTAGTTTGTCCCTCTTATGAATTATCAACTTCTGTTCTAAACTTTTTGATTTCTCAAAAACTTTGAACTTGAGAAACATCGTTGTATCTAGAGTACACGTCAACAAAATTGACATTATACTTATAGTTGCCTCTCACATGTCTCTACGTCCTTTTGTCTTAAAATGATTCCTGATCATATTCTTATCCATAAATGATTCACTTAATTGTAATTGTTCTAAAATTGAAAGGCCATAAAGCCTGTCTCTTACTAGTTTCTGAATACTACTTAGATTATATGACCTAGACATATGCTATAGATAAATAGTTGGCTTTAGAAACTTTTCTCTAGTATGATATAATATATATATATATATATATATATGCTATAATTTACTCCATATCATGCAACAAAATTTTTAGAAATAAATATACTATCCAAATTAGTGCATATGTCTCTATCCAAAGAACAACATGCAATCCTTCTCATTTAGCTTTCTGGTTTCCTGCAACATTCACAAAAAAATGAAAATGTAGTTAGTGATTTCAGAGTCTACACACTAGGATATAGTAGAATCAGTCACTGATCACTTCTTAATGAGATGCATGTTTTGACTCTTTATAGTTAAGAAAATATTTTAGCTGATTTTTCTTGTATCCAGTCTTCTCACAATAGAAACACTTCGCATTAGAGTTTGCTCATTTCATTTCGGCTAAGCCTAACCCCAAAAGAAAAAGTAGGTTGAATCACATTTAACAAAATTGTGTCTTCAAGATTACTCGATCAAACATTTCTGCCTGTGGTATAGTCTAATCATGATCTGGCCTGACAAATCTGCTTAGGTAACTAAGACTATATTGATCTAGGTTTCCCCATTGATTTTGGCTATATGAATCTCTATCTCGTTAAAAGACCACCAACCAAGTATATGATCCTTAACAAGAGTTTTCTTCACCATCTTAATGTTCAACGATACCTTTTCAAATATCTTTCTGGAGATTAATAATTATATCAACTTCCATGGACAATGAATATGCTATACTTCCAACATGTTAACAACATGTAGCGTGGAGTTAAAATCAATGTCTTAGTTAATATCCATTAGTGTCCAAAAAAATTTCAATGTAGATAATAATGTGCTCATGGACGATACTTTAATTACTGAAAATAATATAAATCTTAGCTATTACCTGCACATTTTAATTTAAGCATGCATAATAACATGAAAATGAAAACTGAAAAAATAAACATGCAATGTACACAACGATATCCCAACTCCTATAAATATATGCACGCTTAAGCAGAACACACATTTAATAGTTAAGTAGGATAATCTAATCTAATTAATTACTAATATGACATTAATACCTATTAACCTTACTAATATAAAATTAATACCTAATTAACCAACGTTAAGTTTTGGTCTCCCGAAATAAATAATAAGAATCTCTTAAGCGGGATACTACATAAATGAGTCAAGTGTATACAATTATTTCACCCCCTCAGGGAGACTTCAAGATTGAGGAAGAGGTACTCTAATAGCTTTCTTTGATCCAATAATGGAGACCATATGTTTGTTTTGAGAATCTCGCTCCAACTTGATTTTCTAAATTACGTGACTTTTTTTTATCACTGTGGGTTACTAAGTGTTGATCTTAAAATCTAATTATTTAACCATCTATTATATGTTAGAACAGACATAAAAATTGAAGCTTTTTTGTCATAATTTGATCCTCAATCTGCACGTGAATATTGTCCTTGATCTACCTGTCAAGCCGAGAAAAACCATAAGAATATGTCGCTTCCTCGCTGTCATCGCCCGTTGTGAACCTTCGACGCCGATTGCCTTTTTTTACCACAAACCACCAAGTATTGTCATGAACCTCTATGAATCAATACCTCATGATATTCCCTCTCTATTCATGAGATTATCAACTGAATACTAGTTTGTCGGCACTTGGACAAAAATCCAACTTTTCCTTCACACTCTTAATTTCTGCTAAGTAGAAGATTAGTCTCCCTAAAATTTTCTCTTCACTTACTAATGATGTAAATATAATTCATTTTTAATCTATGAGAGAAGCATCCTATTTATAATGAAATCTAATGATCATGATAAAATGAAAAATTCTCTCTTCATCTAAATTAATTAATAAATTTTAATAATAGTTTTTATCAAAAAATTTAGGATCATCTTGGCTGACTACTAGGTATCCATGTTGTATCTATTTATTACCCTCATTACAATAACTATAATCTAAAGGCTAGCTCGGGGACCATAAGGCTAAAAATACTCAGGGCTAGATAATAAATAAAATCAACCGACCAAATCCAAGTTCAAATTTATTTATTATTAATTACAATTTATTACACTATCTATTATAATTGAACTCCATTCATATTTTATTTACTCGATGTAATTATCCTCGACCTATTAATCATTATGTGTTCTCCCTCCATAATGTAGTAGCATGTATAATTAGATAAAGTACTACTTAAGTAATATACATACCTCTTGTTCTTTAAATTTCAATTCGCTTGTACTGATCAATTATGATAGTTTTCATAATTGATACTTCTAGTAAAATTATCAAATCTCTAACTAAACTATGTGTATGAAGTACTTAGATTGCTATGATCACATAAACATATTCTATTAAGGGGTACTATGTCACTTACTTAAAAGTGTATGTGAAATCTACTATTGAGAATCTATTCATCCTTACAGTCTAACAACACGGTCATCCAACCTACATATATGTTACATAATAGAATCTCAAGTATAGTAGATCAAAACTATTGAACGATTAAATATGTGTTCATAACTTTGTCAAGATTAAGAGCACTCAAAATATCATATTAATGAGTTATGATTTTCTTAAAATATTATTTTTATAGAAAATCAAGCTCATTAGTTCATTCAATATATTTCAAATACACTAGCACTATAAGAAATATGACATTTTACAAGATGCAGAAAACTCTGTGAAAAGTAATCAACAGGGTTTTCGTGGCATCTGTGACAACCCCTCATATTAAAAGTCTGCGTTTTTCGCAAGGCGCAATGCCTCCTTTGAAGAACCATGTGGTCTCTAACTTTTTACAGGATTTTTCAACTCATGTAAAACGTTGTTTAATAGGATTTTCTTACACTTGTTGAATACATTCAACATGTGTTTATAATACTTGTGAATTAACATTCACAGGTATTTTATATCAAATAAAGTGAGATACCATAAGGTTCATTATTATAGTCAAGTATTCATATTAAACACTTCAAAAGGATAATTTATCTAGCATAAAGAACACCAATATAATAATTGCTAACATTAATATTTAATCATTTCAATAAAAATTTACATCATTCATTTGGTCAACTTACAAATAAATATAACTTGAAACTAACTAACTTATCCTTAAAATATACAAGCAAATTTGTTTCAATAAATGAAAATTATAAAAAATGAAATTTTGAATCTAAAAAATGAAAAATGAAGAACCTAAGTTGAATTATAGTGTTTCACAACATGGTATGCAGGCACTTCAAACCTTTGACTGGCCCTGCAGCTGCCAAAATCAATTGACCATCGCAAATAGATGCAATTGGTTTTCCAGAATTCGAAAATTTGCTAACCAACTTTATAACTGAGCCATCCAAAGCAAGGTAATTGGGAGCCCGACTTCTTGGTATAACCAGCCCTTGATATTTACCGATCTCAATTTCATAAAATGTTGCATTGAGTGTGAAATTGTGTCCACGAGATTCAGTGTAAGTTTGCTAAAATTATTAGAAGCATTTTCAGTTTGAAAAACTCATAAAGCGTTGGCTCTTGCTAAACTTTAGAGATGCACTAACAGTGAAAGACAAAAGTCGCTGATTCACAAGCCAAAAATTCCTCAATGTATTTTTATAACAATCAATTTGCAATTGAAATTTCCAGTTTCATAACATTCAACAATACATGATTTTCACTTTAATTAGTTGACAACATGGTTTAGGTAGTAAGAAGAATAATTGCACGTTACACTGGACTTTTATGCAATGGAATATCTTAACATAATCATATAAAAATACTAGAGGCTGGCAATTCATGTTCCCAGTCAATATTGTTAGGCCTTGATCACGTTCAAGAAGGATAAGCTATTAGAAACAACTAATATGCTTACAAAGTACAAGACCCAAGGTTTATTAACATAGTCTAATGTATATTTCAGCTGTTAACTTTCTAGAAGAAAGAGACAAGTTGCTCAAGAAAACTCCAACTCTTTGCACTCATCAACCGAGTACAGAAGTTACTACAACAAACAGTCTATAGTGGAAGAGTGACATCTAGCTATCAAGACACTACAATATGATGGTGAATGACCTAAAAAACAATGAAATAAATACTAGAGAAATGGCCAAGTGATCATGGATTAAAATGAAAGAGTTAAGAGCTAAAGGCTAAATTATAGTATCATAATTTGTTTATAATTAAAAATATGACCCTTATTGCTCTATTTATAACACACAAATAGCTCAGTACATTTTTTTATCAATATGAATGGGATAATATATGAACTCTTAAATAGGAGAGAAATGTAAAACATTCAACAATTACTAGAAGTGTATTTGTACTGTCATTCAGAACATCTATAGATCTTCATTCAATCAAATACATATTCTCAAAATTTTGGATTATCTCACTTCCATTGGTTATTTTACCTTAAATATATTATGTAATTATTAATGCCTTTAGAATCAAGGTAGGTGGTAGGTGCCCAAGACTTAGCATGGAAAATCATAGGAAACCACCGAACGAGGACAAAACTAATGAGTAACTAATTTAGTTTTCCCATTTATCAAGAGATAACAGACAATAGTTGGCACCGTACTTTTATATGGTCATTTGGGTTAATTCTATTTGATGCAACTGGATCGATTTCTTTAAGATCATCATAACTAAAGTTGAAATCATCTCTCTCAAAGTCCCATTCTTTATCAAGCTCTTCATCTCCTAGAAAAATAATGAATATTAGATGAATCTGACTCATATGCATACCAAATACAAGATAGTAAAAACAAAAAGTAGATTTTCTATTTACCAAGATTGTTGAAATAGGTTCCAACCTTCTCTTCTACTGAATCATCTAGAAGGAATGGGCTTACAAGAGCCTTCGTGAAAGAAAGTAAGTTGGAGGTGATAATTTAATAGCCGCTGCGAGTGAATTTTAAAGTTAAGGAACACAAGCAAGAGGAATGGAACCGAATAACGAAAAAGAGACAGGAAACCAGGGAAGGGATTTCCTCATCCTCCAATATCAGAAACCATAGTCACTATGAAACAACTTATTATCCTAAAAAAATCAACAAATCAAGGCAAATATAATATGTAGAGAC
Source organism: Datisca glomerata (assembly GCA_003255025.1). NCBI lineage: Eukaryota > Viridiplantae > Streptophyta > Magnoliopsida > Cucurbitales > Datiscaceae > Datisca > Datisca glomerata. The sequence goes on from QANY01002564.1 coordinate 38,822, forward strand.
CAATTTTGATATCACTATACTGGTTCAGTTATTACCAGTACGAAAATCATGAAATCGGTAAATGATCGAAAAATAAACAAATCTATCATAAGGGTGGATGAAAAGGCTTTCTTAAAATCAGTCAAAATGTCCAAAACATCCAAAATATTTTATCCATAATTAACACATGAGTTTAACACTAATACGATCAATGGTTACTCCGATGATACTAACGGCAACAAAAGGAATCAAACATAACAATAATCAACAATGAATGAGTAATAAATTTATTACAAAATCAAATAGAGATTCCATATATTCAAATTTGTATAGATCCAGGTCGACCATGCCTGCAAATATATAAGGAACTAACTTCTCAAAAGCAATGAATCAAACAGAGTGTGATGAGTTAAAATGGCACAAGAATAACTTACTAGGTGGATGAAGAGGATGACCCTGGCTCCATAACCTAGTAAATACTTGATGGTAGGAACAACAACTCGGATTCTGGTATCATCAGTGATGTTGACGTTGTCGTTGAAAGGAACATTCAGATCGGTCCTCACAAACACCCTTTTACCCTTCAAATCTGCCTCCTTAAGGGTATACTCACGGTCCTCTCGGTCGCCTTGAAAGTCCCTGAAAATAACCATAAATCGAAAAAATCATGAATACCCAGATAAGTTACCAACTCAGACACATATATCAGGATCAAATTGGTGACGCTTACGAGACATTTGTTCTCAACTTAGAACTCAAAAGTGAAGGGGAACTCAGAACTCAAATTAAGAACTTAAGAGAATTTTGTTCTTGACTAAAAAATAGAGGCAAGAAAATTAAGAATGCTTGCAATAGTTTTCAAGGAATATCCCTAGAAATAAACACGAAGAGTAGAATAGCTTATCATTGATCTTACCTTGTTTAAAAGAGTTATATTTCTCCTTTCAACTATACCATTTTACTAGGGAGTCCTCAATGCAGTGAACTGAGATGAAATCTTATTTTTAACTAAATAGTCCATGAATGTCATACTAAGATATCCACCTTCTCGATCTAATCAAAGACATTCAATCATTTAATCATATACATTCTCGACTTTTGCTCTAAACTTTTTAAATTTTTCAAAGGTTTCAGATTTTCTGATGCATTAAATAGATGTAGTCGTATCAATCATCCATGAAAGTCATGAATTACTCATAGCCATTCTGGCTTGGACATTTATTGGTTCACATAACGTAGTATGAACTACCTCTAACGATTTTGAAGCTCTAAGTACCTTTTTTAAAAGGCTTCTTGGTCATCTTACCTTCTATACAAGATTCATAGACTGGTAAAGGCTCTATGCTCAAAGAGCTGAGAGGTCCATAGCTTACTAGTCTTTGGATCCTACTTAGATTAATATCACCTAGTTGTTCCCTAAAAACTATATGTTTCTTCTTTTAGATGTTCCCTACAAACTATTATCAACTTCTATCCCAAGAATAAGTGTAGTTCTCTCACACTTACTCTCTTATCTCCTGCAACCCTTGTAAAGTATTGCATATATAAATAGTGGTTGTAGAATCTACACACCAAGATCTGGTAGAATCACTAACTAAGCACGACTCATAGATCTAAACGAATCATGCACCTTTGTTCTTCTTTTCTAGGAAATCCTCACAACTTGTTTTCTAGCTAATGACAAGTCTTACCGTAGTGCAAAAACATATCGTTACCCTTGCTCTTTCCCCTCTTCTTGAACTCCCCTTACATAGAAACCTTATTCTTCATCATTTTCTTGTGCTTCGAGGTCCAAGAGAAGAAGAAGAATCTTGCTTCACATTAACTCTAGGTGAGACCTTCACTACAGTCTCTGCCATTTAGAGTTGCCTTATCAGCTCGATCATAATCCATTATTGTTTGTTCATGGCATAATTAACCTTGAACTGGTTGAATGAGTCTGACAGAGATGCTAATACCATATTGATCATTAAGGATCTTGTTAAGGTTCATTTGCTAAAATTTATTGATTATCTTCATGAGATGGAGATCCTAGGGGCTAAAATTGATGGAGAGACTTAATGGCTTTTAGCTTAGGTGGCCGCCTTTGGTTTCAAAACCTAAATTGAAAGTTAATCGTACTATCCATAGTTGTGGCATGGATTGATACTGCTATTGTAAAACATAAGTCATAGAGTCCTACATGTAGCAGCAACCAACTAATCTTTTCTATTCCACATAGAATATGCTTCTGACTCCTCATTAGAGAACTTTTCACTAGGAATGAAGGACAAAGTTCAGGAAGGACAAACTTAATTCTCTCAGCACATAAGGTAATGTCAAGGTTACGCTTCTAGTTAACATATTTTGAGCCATCAAGTTTGTTTTTTTTTCGAATAGATGCTAATAGACTCAGGGATAACATCTTTGGATACTGAAAAATAATAAAAATCTTAATTATGACACGCACATTCTAATTTAACCATACATTATAACATGAAAATATAAACTTAAACAATAACATAGAATGTAAACATTTATATCCCAACTCTCCTAAATGTACACATGCTTAGGCAAAATACACATTGATAAGTTTGTAAGATAGTCCAATCTAATTAATTACAAATCTGATATTAATACCTAATAATTAGTCCTGCTAATCTACTTTAACACCTGGTATTTAACTAATTTTATGCTTCGATCTCTTGAAATAAGTAATGAGAACCGCTAAGACAGATACTACAAAAAATGAGTCAAGTGTGTACCATTATTTCACCCTCAGACTCGTGAAAGATGGACAACTTCAGCTTAGGCAGGTCGGTCCTAGTTTTTCACTTATCAGGTGATCATTACGAAGATCATACTTGTAATATCTAATGCTTCAAAAATCCTCCATTAGGAAGCTTCCATGACTGAAGACAAGTTACCCTAACACCTGATTAAGATCTATTAATGGAGACTGTGGGTTTTGATTAACAATCTCGCTCCCACTTGATTTTTTTATAATACGTGAGTTTTATTACTGCCGTTATATGACATTCATGGACTATTTAGTTGAAAATAATTGTTCCTATCTTGTTCACTTGAATCAAAGAGAAAAGAAATTGATTTACGCTCATATTTTTCTTACTTTTGACATTCAAGCAACAAAATAAAATTGTAGAAGAAGTAGTGAAATATATGTAAAGAGAACTAAATGTGGAAGTAGACTTAATGAAAATCTCATGTGCAATGTTATTAAGAAAATCTCATTGCCCATATACATAATTTATATTGATTATGTTAGTTGAGTTATAATTTCAAACTTATAGAGATTAAACTATAGAGGGTCTTTCCTAAAAAATTAAAACTAAAAAAATGCACTAAAAGTAGTGGATTTACTTAGTTTTTGCTTTACCTTACAAAGATCACCCGTTGCCTATTGATAGGCTTAGAAAGTCTGCTAATGGATGCAAGATTTTGCACACCTACTTAGAAGGCTCTTTCTTTGTTTATATTATTTCTTAGACATTCTAGTAGTGTCTTTATCTAACAAGTCCTAGAATGTTTTTTATATTAGCATCATAATTTAATACTCCTCTCCCTGATGCTAATGTCTAATACTCCAATCATCACCTACATCAAACTCATGATCCGATTTGTTAATTAGTAATTACAATTTATTCCATTATAAAATTATAAATGAAACTTTATTTGTGTTTTATATTACTAGATGTAATTATCATCGATCTATTATTTATTATTTGTTACTCTACCATAATATAGCATCGTGTATAATTAGATAAAATATTATCTAACTTATATACACATTTCGTTTCTTAAGTTTCAAATCATGTTCTACCAATCAATTATGATAGTTTCATACTTAATGACTCAAGTAAAATTATCATATCGTTAATTATCTATTATAGTACAAAACATTTAATTTATTATGATCACATAAATAAAATATGTTAAAAAAGGTACTATATCACTTACATAAAAGTGTATATGTACTCTATTAATGAGAATCTATAGATTCTCACTATCTAACAACTTAGTAATCCAACATATAGATATAATGACTCATTAAACCTAACCATAGTAGATCAAAAAATAATTTAACTATTAAATATGAGTTCATAACTCTTTCAGTATTAATAACACTCGTATTGTAATAGCAATAAGTTATAATTTTCTTAAAATAGTATTTGCAATGAAAATCAAACTCATTTATCCATTCAATGCATTTCAAATACACTAGCACATTAACTATGTATTCTACCTAGTGACAAATATAAGTCTTTCTACATAATAGAATTAATGAACTACATTCTATCTTAATAAAACGCTCAACTTCAGTAAACTGTGAATGGTAAAAGTGTCAAATCATAAAAAACATTTGGTTGAATATCTTTTTCTGATGAACTAAATTTTTACGATCTTAAATAAAGTACTATTATGTCTATGAACTTTTCTCAAAAATAAATTACAGATAATACAACAATAAGCTATTTATTACTAATCAAAATATTAAGTTATCGAGAAAGAAAAAAGAATTTCAGTGTTTTAAGAGAACAACCCCACATTTACTCCATTCACATTAAAATAGATGCTCGATGGTATCACAGTGCAACCTACACATAAGACAAATATCACTATTAATAATTCCTCTCCTAGCTAAATTGCTATTGGTAGCCAACAAGTTCTGAGATACTCTACAAATGAAATATTTTTTTATCATGGGAGGTAGGATAAAGACTCCAAGTTAATTTCCAGAATCTAGAATTTAGACTTACTGAAGAAGCAACCAGAGTTGAAAATTTCTCAACAAAACATAACCAAAGCATGATTTAATATTGAAATCCCAATTTTTATTCAAATGCCAAATAGGTTTTTCACGTCTATTGAGTCTAGATTGAAGGAGATGGCTTCATACTCAATCCAAGGTGAGAATAATTTCTTAATCTTGATCTGATTCCAAATTCCAGGAGAGCTAATCAGATCAGAAATTTTATTGACTCCTTAGACTCTGAATTCAGAAAGGTTACTCCCATTGTTTAGCCACTTTTCCTCCCAAATATTCATAGACTCACAATTTCCAATCTTCCAAGTAACCCTCTTTTGGATGAGTTCCTTTCCCAACCATAAATTTCTCCAAGCCCATGAGAGGACCAGAAGAAATTAAAAAAAAAAATAGAACTTGGGTAGTAGATGCTCTTTAGAACTTTAGAACAAAGACTTATTAGGATTATGTATATGAGTCCAAGCTTGCTTGGCTAGCATAGCCAAATTATAGGACTTCATCTCTCTAAAACCAAGGTCTCCATCAATTTTTATGGTATGAAACTTCTTCATTGAGTACTACCTCAAACTTTGATGCTCTTAATCCCTGTTCCACCAGAATTTGAGCATTGCAGATTGTAAGTTGCATCAAATCTTTTGCAAACTGATGTTTTGTTCTCCATTCTCTCAAAATGCATGGAAAAGATGGTCGCCCTAGAATGCTCCCAATATATTGGAACACCCAAGTACTTCTCCATTTCAATTGTAATAAAAAATTTCATTAACTCGGATAGAATTCTTGCTCTCGAATGCCACATTTATAACATATCAAAAGTGGCTTGATGTCAGAATCATTTTCTAGACTATTTTATCCTTACCATTATTAGCCTATTCTAAAGTTACCCTCTTAAATTTAAAAAGGGTTTAATCTTATAAGCTGCCATTTATTCCCAATCAACTTATTTATTGATGAGAGAATATGAAACAATTTACAGGGTAGGGTTCTCATTTACTATTATCCTTTATTAATGCTAATAATTTATATATGTATAAATGTTCCTACATAGGATTTATAATAGATTAAATTTATGCACACAAATGCATTTTATTATAAATTATTAATTTGTGTCTCACTATATAAGGAGTATCACCAACATGTGTTTTCAATTGACAGTTGGAGAGAGTAAGAGTACAGCCACAAATGAGAAGAGAGATGCAAGAAGATAAGTAGAGAAGGACTGCAACTACTGCTGTGGGGTTGGGGAGATGTGATTTGCCCAAGCGTACGTAGCGATATATAGAGAGTATTTCATCTTCTGCTGCTAATTCTCATTTTTACATACATTAATTCAATTTTTTTAACTTCAACTTTTGCAACTTTTTAAATGTAGTTATATCCTACATTAATGATTTAAAAAAAATATTATTTTACACGAGAAAGATATATTCCTTATTCTCACTTCTTGAAATAAATTATATAGCTAAATAAAATTATATTTTTCTTATTCTCAGAATCTACTTTTCTTTTATTTTATGATATTCTATGTTTTTTCGTGAAATATCTTCCCTGAAAACTATAGACTGTACATTCATTCATTAATTTATTTTACAATTATCAATTTTTTATAATAATAATTAGCTTCTGTGTATATATTCTTACCATCTCAAAGTGGTATTGACATCGTCAAATTTGTTAATTAAGGTGAAAATTGTTCATTAGATATAAAATCGGTTAAGTATGGTGACAATTGTCTATAAAATACAAAAATAATAAAGTGATTTTTGAACGATTAACTATAAGTGTAATATCTCTATCAAATTTTATGTTGATTGAAACTCTACAAATACGTGCAGCACGTGTAGATTACGATTAGTATTTACTGAATGAGGCACAACTCTTGAGGTAGCTTAGAATGGTTTGAGCAACTAATTTGAGAAAGACTTCCATGAGACATCATATTTGATTTCCAAAATGAGATTTTCTTTTCCATTCTTTCAAAAAGTATGGAAAAGATGGTAGCCCTAGAATGGCCTGAATATGTTAGAACACGAAAGTTGTTCCCCATTTTAGTTGCAATAAGAACATTTATGATTAACTCGGACATAATTCTTTACGTCTCGAAGGATATATATTTATTGAATGAGTCACAACTCTTGAGATAATATATATTACACACCTCTTGAAATAAAATCTAAACAGAGTTTTAGTCTTTTTACCTATTCTATTTTTTCAGATAATATGTATTATGCATTCTTTTCATAATTATTAGTCAATGTTGGAAAAATTTTAGTCATAATATCAGTGCCTTCATATATATATTTCTAAAATATTTGTTGGTATATGAAAATTAATAGTGAAGTTTAGTTCTAATTTTTGGGAAACACTTTTTCAAGAACATACATGCAAATAAATTGCATTTCATATTACATAATAGTATTTATTTTCACACTGTTATTTAATTATAAGATCATGAAATTTATTAATTGTAAGATTTTAAATGTATAGAATGTATATTTCCGTACCTAGTGATATTATATTTTCATATAAATATATATAGGAAAAAATCAGTATTCCTGCTAGTTTCTGCCACGCGTCCTTCGCGAAACATCTACTCCGCTCCAGAATGGGAAGGACCCACCCCCAGGCCCCACCCTCTGAAAGCCACAAACGTCCAATAAAGATTCTGTCTTCGTTCCTCTCTATATGACATCAGATCTCACCTTAACCGTCAGATTACATGTAAAATTACCACTTCATCGAAGTGATATAAATACGCAAGGTTGCGTCTCAAGGCGTCTTCGATATCTCCGTACGAACTCGAGAAGCTGTGAATTTACGCACAGGAAACCTCAAATTCCCTACCTCCATGGCCACCAACAAGGTAAACTTGAACTTCGTCTCTTCTTTGATCTATATGCTCAGTGTACATCCTTTGTGCTTCTTTTGTTCTGTATCGGCATCAAAATCTTGGTTTTTCTTGTGGTGGTTTTTGCAGACCGAGGGTGAGAACAAGTACCTGGAGCTGAAGCATCTTGGCTTTGTGAGGATCGCTGCGATTCACGCACTTGTATGTGTGTCGAATCTTTACGAATACGCCAAACAGAACTCCGGGCCTTTGAGATCTACAGTTTCGACTGTGGAGAAGGCTGTGACAACCATTGTGGGACCGGCATACGAGAAGCTTAAAGGCGTCCCTGATGATCTCCTAGTTTTCGTTGACAAAGAGGTATAATCAATATAGATACTTCATTCTGGTTGATCATTAGGTTATTTTGGATTCTTGATATTAAAATTCCTGTTAGGTCATCGTACAGTCATTGAATTCGAAGCAATTGATAACTGCAGAGATGCGAACTTTTCAGAGGAGGCTAACAAAAGCTTGTAATTTAGCCTAGATGAAGTTTTTACTTTCTTTTGAGCCTGTAGTACTGTGAAATTATTAGTTTGTGAAACCAACGGAGACTCTTCATTTTAGGATTAAAAATGAAAGAGCTGCGTCTCTGTGAGAGTTGTTTCGAATCTTGTGGCACTTCGGAAATTTTACACTCTATACTGTTACGTTTCAGTCTTAAAGAATGCTTACCAAACGGTAGGCTCTAATCAGATTTTGCAAAATCTGTAGTTTTTAACTAAACTTCAATTACTCAAAACTGTCATTATATGTAAATGCTACTGGCTTGTGTTGAATTTTTTAGTATCTTAGTAATTCAGAATTTACCATTGGCTTAAGATCGTCTTGCTGAGATAGATACGTGTGAACTATGCACTTAGAGGCTTATGCTTACTGCCTTGGCAACCATTTTTTCTCATATTCTGCAATTAGCAAGTTATTAGTTGATGTGTTCTTGTCGATACTCTGAACCTGCTCTATAGTCTACTCTGCTTCTGTGGTTAACAGATTAACATTGATGGGTGGAATCTGAATTTTTTCAATATTATCTCAAATTGTGTATGTAGTTTTTTTGCGTCTATATGTAATTCTTCTGTGCTCCTGCAGGTAGACGTAGCGACTGACAAGTTTGATAAGCACGCACCACCCTTGGCTAAACAAGCTGTCAACAGGGTTCAGAGTTTCATCCAGACTACAGCACAGAATATTCAAAATTTTGCCAATGAGGCTCAAACTGAGGGTCCACGTGCAGCTCTGCATTACGCTGCTGCAGAATTCAAGCAGCTCCTCCTAAACCAGAGCGTGAAAATTTGGGTTAGACTCGACCAATTTCCACCCCTCCACATGGTTGCAGAGCTAGCAGTACCAACTGCTGCTCACTGGTCAGAGAAATACAACCATTTGGTTAAGGACTTGGCACAGAAGGTATATCCTATCTTTGGCTATTTACCACTAGTCCCCGTTGATGAGATAGCCAAGGCATATAAGCAGGTGAGAATAGGGAAGAAAGACGACTCTCCTCCTGCTGAGAACAAATCTGATTCTGATTCCGATTAGGGAGGTATTTTATATAGTCTAATGCTTTTGCTTATATTACTTTGGTATGGATGAAGTTTTAAGTGGGTTGATTAGAGATGTGGATATGTAGCTATGCCAAATTGTAAATCTTAAATTTCTGATACTGGACAATTGTCGGTTGTGTTTTCGTTTCTATTTTCTGCTTATGATTGAAGTCAAGTGCATCCTCTTTATTTATGTGTTTTTTTTTTCTGGCATCTCATCGATAAGCAACTTGTAGAAAGAAATGCGACCTCCTTGTTATGGGGTAGTGACTTTTGATCCTTTTAGATCCCCAGTTATCTTCTTTCAACGTTCAAATTAAAGCTACTGAGTTTTGTTATGATTTTCTTCATCCAAATGCTCTCCAAAGAGAAAATATTACCCTTTCTATGGTAATTTAGTGGGCATTTCCTTCACCGACTACTCTGATTGTTCATCACCCACCCAAAACTACGACGTTATGAAGTTTCTTCCATGATCATCCACGTTGCAGCAACATTCAAGGCATAGTCAAATAGAAAATTCATATTTGAAGCCTCTTAAAAATTTAGTGGTTCACAAGATTGTTCTACAACTTTGGTAGCAACAATAACAGCATTATTTAAAACTTGCCCGTAGTTCGTCTCACAGCATTTGTATTCATCATCAGGTTGTCTACAATTCAATCATTGCGAGCCTAAGGCCGGAACATATGAAATCATGTGGAGCACATCAAAGGAAATGCTGAGCAGACTCAACTGTTTCAGTAAATAATAGAAGTATGTTCAAATTATGATAATCAAACTTCCATCGATCTTGATTAACTCAACACAAGGTTCATTTTTCATCTAAATCTTCTTTTTAAATGAATTGAGGTGAAAGTAACCAATGGTCAAGTTCATAATTGAGTAAATATAAGGTAATGATATAATGCCCACGAAAATACCAGCCATGTCTGAATGTTGATAAAGAAAAGATGCCTTCGGCATCTATCTCTGTCTCACTGCCTTATGAGATTGACGGGCTCATAACAAGAACGAGCCCACCTACTTTAATTTGTAGGATGTTTCTTCTATCTACGATGAAATTAGAAACCCAGATGTCCTACGGCCACAAAGCTGTATTTGATTTAGATTAAATCACCCAAAATTGTTTCTTAAAAAGAGAAAAACAAATAAAGAGAGAATTAAATCAAAACTTTTTGTACCGTCGTCCAGTACTATGACTTAAACTTTGTTTAATTTTCCTTCAAGTTATATAATCCAATAAAAACCTCTGCATTTAATATTTGATTTTGGTATTTCCTTTAAGAGCCTTAAATTGTATGTTTATTGGTATGCCAATCATCTTTTTAAAGAACCAACTCCTTGAATCGCTCAACAAGTACCACATCACAGTGGTTAGCATGTAGTGTGATCATTAACCCATTATCCAACTGCCAACTATCTTTCTTCTCTTTCTAGTTTTCCTTTTCCTCATCAATTCGTAGCTCCAATTCCAATTAATTAGTACCCAATTTTTCCAAAATGACTATTTAACCTACATCAGGTTTCAAAGTCTTCCCTTTTGAGAAATTTATCAACTACATAGAATGGGCACATTGCACTACCTGAACGTCAACTCTTTCTTTTCAATTATCTAACATAAACACTATGACTCCTAGTTCAAGTCATCATGCAGATGATTTTTATTCTTCCGGTCAGGAGTTCGATACCTAAATTTCTCTAATAAAAAAAACTAATAGCATTGTAAATTCTTCATAGAGAAAAAAAGTAAAATATTGAACATCATGTAATCATGTATAAGTCGTGAGTATTTTTTTTGTTCAAAGTTACATTACAAATCTTTAAAAGAATGAGAAAATATGATTCAAATCACGAACTCTAAATATATGAGTGTGAGATTTTAACTTAAATTATCATGTGAGTATATTAGAATTTCACCAGACGTCCCTTATGAAATTTGGCCAAATGTAATTAGCTCGTTATGAATTATTCAAATGATCAGAAAATTGCATAAAAGATAGTTGACTTAGACAACAAACAAACTTTTTTGGGGTGGATTAATCCATTTAAATAAAATTTAACTAATCCATTTTCAGCAGACCTAACGTGCAGTCCTATTTACCTCTGCTCCAAATGGTAAATAATTTAGTATCATTCTCGGCACATACACCTGCAATCTCAACTAATGGGATTAAATGATAGCTGCATTAGACTGTAAAATAAAATAATATGTTAATTATTTATAAATTTCTTAATTCATAATTTATAAATTAATTGATCACTTAAAATTTAATTAACATAAAATTATTCATAAAAATAATAATCGTAATAAATATGTATCAGTAAAAAAAATATAAGACAATAATAACTGAGAACAAAGGGAGAATAAGTAGTGCACTCCCACCAGTGTGAGTATAAAAGTAAAGTATAAGATATATTATTAAGTAGAATTTGAGACCCATAAAGCATTCCGAAACAACCATGTCTTGTCCTCCACTTGCAAATGTTGCCTTTTCATTCATCATTTTAGTCCATCTTTAAAACTGTTTCAGTCTTTTTGACTGCCAAAAAAGCAAAATCAAAACGAAGTTACAAAACAAAATAAAAACAGTGATCGAATATGAAATGATTTGATGCCTTATGTTTTCCCCTTTGCCCTGTTCTTTTTTAATCCAATCCCCTGTAGCTCTTGTGCGTTTTAAAAGTTACAGTAAGGCCTGATCTCAGTTGTTCAATGCCATTTCCAAGGATTCCGTTTTAACTCTTGTTCATCCGAGCTGCAGACAATTTTGATCAATCTGAGTCACTGGTTTAAAAATAATTTTCTCAGATTGGCTTAAAAAAATATTTTTTTTAATTTACTTGTCGAACGGATTTTGAGCGGTTGAATAAAAATCAATGACATAAATTGATCCAACATCACTTTTAATTTGTATCATTGAACATGAGATGATTCAAATCTCATTTCTAATGGCCAATAATATTTTCACAAAAAAATTATAATAAAAAAAGATAGAAGGGTTGATACATGAGATTCGAGTTGGTGCAATTCAAATCATCTAATACGTAACGGACGATTCTCACTTATGCAATATTAACTATATTTTTTTATGTCCTTGAGTGTTCTGTGCGCGTAACTAATCCTAGGACAACTCTCATTTATACAATATTAACTATATTTTTTATAACTTCGGATGTTCTGTATACCTAACTAATCTCATGAAACTCATGTACTGTACCCTTAATTAAAAGAATCCTACAAGAGTTATAACTAGTCAATCTTGTTCCAAAAAAATGTTCATCTTTACCTATTTTTCTTTTCAATATCTGAAAGAGAAAATACATTACCTTAACCCCAAAGTTAAGTTTTATGCAGAATAAAATGAGTAACTTAATATGGTAGCTAAGTTATATGTCAAGCATCTTACCTAATTCCCTTTCAATTATGCAATGGATCTCATTCACTATCTCTTCTTGCAAATCAATAATTTGTGCATATGAATGTAAACAAAAAATATTTCCAAGAAAGAAAAAGAAAAATTAATATTGTTATAAAACTTCTAAGTATTATCAATATAATTTCCTAAAATCCCAGCCTTTAAAATAGAATTTTTTATTTAATAATTAATGGACCTTAGTACAAAAAGTTGGGGAGAAAAAAAACGAAAAAGAAAATCCCTGATTTTCGTTAGAACCCCGCTCTAATACCAAAAAGGGTCCAAAACAAAACATCCTTCCGTTCAACGGCCAAGGTTGTAATAATTTATATTTCCACAAAAATTGGCCTATTTTCTATTTTTTTTCATTATGATTTTTCTAATTTCCTTTTGGGCTTTGCAATACGTGCCATAACGTTTCCTGACTAACATGGTGACAGTTTCCGTTTAGTTTAACTCTCAGCATCCACGTAGTCCCGCTCATTAACCTCGCCGTCACCATCACCGATGTTGCCATCCTCACCGAGCCACCGGTCCACGGGTGAGCACTCCGCCTTGTGGCGTAGCTTCCAATCAAGTGCTTGACACGCGCGAGAACAGTAGTTCACTGCCCCACACACCGAACACCGACGGAACTCGTGCTTCCTTGTCTCCGGCCTCCCGCACCCTACATGCGAGCATAGCCTAAGGCCAGAACCTGGTGAGCCACCTCGCGCCGCGAACCACTCCGCCAAAAAGCGGCTCGCCGGGTGAGTTTCCGGAGCTGGAACGTTGCACCCAAAATCACTGAGTAACGGACAGCCCGAGACCGCCATGTGCCGTTGGTGAGGGCGTAAGTTCCACGTGAGCCAGCAGTCTGACGGATTTCCTGAAGCAGCCGCCTTGGCAATCACCGCCGCAAGCTCGCGTGCGTTGGCTTGAACGAGGAATCGGCGTCCCTCTGTGACGTTTTGTCGTACGCCGTAGCCGTCTTGGAGGCAGTGTCCCAGCTCGCGTAGCGCATCCACGTGGCCTAGAAAGGCCGCCCGAGCGCAAAGAGCGACGCCTGCTCGGAGGTCCTTGTCGTTCTTTGAGCCACCGCTGCCGTTGAACTGTATGACGGCGAGCGAGTAAAGCGCCGGTGAGTGGGAGCCAATCGCGGCCTTGGCCATAAGCGAAGCTCCGCTCCCTCGGTTTTGCAAACAGTAGAAGCGAATCTGTACCAATACGAATCAGCAAGAAAACAAACGAAAATTTTAATGATTGAATAATTTAAAAGTTTGAGACATTCTCAAATGAAGCTAACCACCAAATCAAAAAGAGTAATACTAACCATGCCGAGAGTATAACAGGCCTCAACATTTCCGGCGTCAGCACACTTCTTCAGGAACCGGTGAGCGGACTCAGACCAATTTCTGGCCCCAATTGCGAACGTTTCCGGTGAAGCTTTGGATAACACCAGCGAATGAAAGCCTAACCCATTTAATCTTTTACATCTGCCACATATATTGAGCCACGTTAGGTTTGTGATATCTGCAATAAACCATACATATCGCACCGATACAGTTATAATAACTCTATGAAACTGTTTTCACTGAAATGCCGGAGATTTTGCCGGAATCATCATTTTTCCAGTGATAATAGTACGGGAAAAACCGAATCGAAGACGAACAGAGGAAGCAGAGAGAGAAAATTGGAGAATCACAACATACGTTATCAAAACATTGACCAAATCGGACGGACAACGAGCGGCACAGCTGAGTTTGGAGAGAATACAAATGACGAGGTCGTCAGGCAATGAATCGAAAAAATCACGCCGGTCAGGAATCCCCGGCGATTTCCTAGTTTTCTTCCGGAAACCAATGCAATCTCCGACAAAATTGTTCGTCCTCTTCACCGTTGTCCTGTCTGAATTCGAACGAACACCTACTCCAAGTCCTAGTCCAACTCGGGGATAACAAAGCCCTCTCCTTGTTCTCATTACTTTTCCTTCTATTGACACTGTTTGCTATGCTTTTCCTCGGTACTTTTTCTGAGTCTCTAAATCTGACTCTCTGCTACAGAGTAGAAAAGGAAATAAGATGGGGAAGCATAGGCTTTTATATAAAAGGGCAACGTAGAGAGAGGTCTATAACCGTGAAGACATGACCCAATGATTATTATACTAAAATATCATACCCAGCTCTAGCTTTATCTATGCAATATATGTATATAACCTTCAACATTTTATGGTTTTAGGATTTTTGCAATGATTATTATACATATTACCATGCTTCTATTTTTTTATTATGAGTTAATATTGATATATTTATAGTTTTGATCCCGCTACATTATATTACATGTTGTCATGGGTTATCTAATGACCGATCATCCTCTTTACGAGATTTGGATCATTTGTAGAGAGAAAAGTGAATCTGAGACGTTCAGTTAGATCTAGACAGTTTAGATAAAATTTTAAAAAACAATGAAACTCTATTCTTTAATTGTCCGGCTATAAATTCTGCAAGAATATTAGGGTGTCCATAAGGGTTTTCAATTCTTGTAATAGCAATGTTGAGTTTTCGGTTCACAAAATTGAATTCTTTTTGTACATTCATCTGTAATTCTTCGATTCTTCGAGACCCACCTTCTATTAATAACTTTGGGAATCCCATATAGATTATCACCTGAATGAGATCAATTCTTTTTTGAATCTCGATACGTGCAATTCCCTCAACACCTGAGAATATTCTTATATTTTTTATTTTAAAAAATTTAAAACATTTTTATCTTTTCTCACGACAGTTTGACGCATCTAAATTGTTCAAATCTTATCAACAATCGAGCAGACAATCAATTTCTTCTTTTATCGACGAAAAGTATTTGTAAAAGATTTTTCGATATGTGAAACAATTTACGAACGAATGTTAATATTTAGAGAGAAAATGAGAGAATAAAGACACAATAGTTTACGTGGAAAACTCTTAAAGAGAAGAAAAATCACGAGAAAACTTTTGATATTTTATTGTATTTCGTATCACACATCGTCGTATCGTGCGTGTCTGTAACTCGTGTAAGCATGAGTACTTTTATGTTATTACATATACCTTTATTTATACGTAAAAATGATAATTAAATAATAATAAATCTCTCCATCTCATAACAAGTTTGAGGAAATTGATAGACATCTCTAGAGAATATTGTCTCTGACGCTCCCCTTCATAACCGCCTAGTTGATCATACGGTTCTCATTTTATCTTCTTTTCGATTGAATCTAGGGTCTAGATCTTGTCACGTGTAAGATGATATTTTGACTATTCATTGGTCCCCCACTACACTTAACGGAATTTTATTCGTTTAAGTGTAATGATTATATTTTTTTATTTTGACGTTACGTCTGCTCGTTTATGTTCTCACGCACTTCTTCAAAACATGCTACGACTGTCTGTTGTCAGCGACGATTTCTCTTTTTTTTTCCTTTTTGTCGCTGCGCCTTCCCGTTCCCGTGCAATTTTTTGTCAGTTTGTTGTCGATGATAATTACTTCTCCTTCATTTGCTGCTACGTCTTTCCTTTTCTATTTACAAATATTATTTAGGAACACGCAACACAATTTTTCAAACAGTCATTTAACAAGTCATTGTCAATCCTCCAGTTGATTGTAAACATAATTCATTCCAATACAAAAAGAGCAAAGATCGTTCTTACCATTGTTATTCTCTTTTCTATTTATTTCTGAGTGTAAGAAAAAACCCACTACAATATTCACCATAGTCTTAGCCCCAAGTTATCATGTAAAATTTGAATAATGGTTGGTCTCTTTTCGTTTTTTTTTGCCACACTCACTCGTTTCCTTTTAAAAATGTGTTTTGATTTTTTTTAAATACTGGTAATCCACCAAAAATATGTTTTTCACAAAAAAAACGTACCAAAAATATACTCTAATGATATATAGGACAAACATGTTGATAACATTCTTTACGGTAAGCAATTTGTATTAAAAATCAATCTAATTATTCTAGAGCAAATTTCACTTAAATAGAAAGAATTTATTTAGTAATTTATTCGGGGTGGATTTTATTTACGGTTAAATATGCTAACACAATCACGATGTACATTACTTTTTTGGTTTTCCTTATATATCTCATTCAATTTAAAGTTACAAAATTAATTAAGATTTACATGAGATGATTTGTTTCCTTGCAATACCAAATTGGCCATAAAAGGATTTTTGAATCGATACGTTAGGACTAAGTAGTTTGATTCATTTTTGGAAGTCCTTGATCAATGAAACTGAAATAACCATACAGTCCTTCAACAAAGAAGTAGGTGGAACTTATATTTTACTTGTCTAATTCTTAATATTTATATATATATATATGTTGATTAAATATTTTGTGTTAGGTTCGACAGTTGGAGTAAAACGTTTCACAATATGTATGATGCGTTTTGGTCATAACTATAACGATGTACTTAAAGACGTATCAGTAAAGGTTGAAAACATTTTGAAAATAGGATATCTCCGAGGCTCAAGTGATAGAGGTTAGCAATAATATGCATTTCTAGGAAATTTTTAAGGTAATTATTTATTGCTACGATACCGCAGGTATCTTAAATCTATTTGCAGGTATCTCAAAAAATGTCACGGTGTTGTAGCTTGGCTAATACCAAGAAGGACCCTACATTTTGAATTCTGTCGCTAATACCACATATATCAGCTCACATATATGATGTCAACTTTCTAATTGACGTTAATGACGATGTATTGTAGATGAGTCGCTTTTAAGGTCACATGTGTGATTAAATATATGCATAATTTAATGTGACATCAATTGTTATTATGTCTCTAAACAATTTTTAGCATTGAAACTGTCTAATATTGTTATGCCCAAATGACTATTTTGTTCAATCTAATTACATGACCAGTAGTAATTCTCTTATCTGGTTTAATTTTGTTGTGAACTTCATAAACATTACTATCATCGCAGTTGTTGTTTGACTTTGATGTTAAGCGCGTTTTAGTCAGTTGAAAGTCTAGACAAGCCGATCCTTTGAAACTTACCTAGAATTACTCGTTTTCTTGTTATGGAGAAAATGCAAGATTAAACGAGAACCAATTGGTCTTCTAGCTTTCAAATATGGTGCTGGTTTACCTACCAATGGCACCACCTTAATTATTTTAGAGTTAAGTGAGAGATAATCCATTAAAACTTAGGTAGTGTAGAACATAGCTAGGTTATTAGAAATAATCAAAATTGTTTTCATCAATCATGAAGGCTTTGAATATATACTTGATAGTCGTTTTTGTCATACAATTGAAAATTCTCATACTATATTTAAATGGTTGAAAAAAGAATTCATTTTTTTGTCAATCATGTTAGTTAAAAAATCAATTGTCATGTTAAGCTATCTGAGTGTTTGATATGTAGTTTAAAAAAAATGTTAGTTATAAAAGTTGAATTTATATGTTTAATAAATTTGGATAGTTTTGATTGCATATATTAATAATTAGTATGATCTGTATTTCAAATTTTATATTATTTTGAAATAAATATTGCATACGTTAATTTAATTTTTTAAATCAAAATATTCAATTTATCAATCACTTCTTTTTAATGGAGACGATGAAAAGCAATTAAGAATTTAAGAGATGTGTATAAGGATAAACTAAGTAATATAAAAATACCATTAAATAAAATAGGCGATCACGTGTGAATTAATTTAGAGAAGTAGCCTTTAACGTATTCTCAAAACGGAATAAAGACGCTTAAGTGGGACGGTGTCGATTTAGTTAAAAACATATTAACTAATTAAAACAACATTGCCACTTTGACTAATCTGATTCAACATGGTTAATCACTTAAGTACTGGTTGTAAGAAAGGCTTTGTAATCTAAGCAATTCTTCGATAGCTTTGTACTGAGATTGACTTTAGATCTCTAAGATAAGTTTTTTTTTGTTTTCGTGCATTTAGTGAGCAGAGGAGGGTAGCTCATTTGATCTTCTTGAAAGTTCTGTGATGGAGATGAAAGTGTGAGTAGGTTAGTTGTTGAGTGAAATTGTTTACTGTCTTGTAACCAAGTTTTCTTAAGATAATGAAAAGGAGTTCTTGGTTGGAGCTCAACTGGGCGTAGGCATCAATAGTCCAACCAATATAAACCTTGTCTATGTCTTCTCTTTCCTTTCTTGTTTATGATTTTGTAACCATTGCTACGAGTGTGTGATTTCTTAGAGAGGTTCCTCTCAATCGGGTTTGGGGATTAAATAGTGATTGAGTTGGGTTAGGAGTATTAAACCTAACAGCGGTATCAAAGCTAAGGATAGGCAAAGGAGACTCAATCAGGTGATCTCACACCAAAGTAGGAGCCACGACAAACCAGAAGGAGGAAACCTCACCTGAAGACTCTTTGGACAACAAAGATTCTTCAGAAGAAATCTTGATAAAGCAAGGACCAATGTAAATAAGGATTTGAAGCAACATCAACCCTTGAACAACAACAAAGAATCTGCTAAACGAATTATCAAGGAAGAGGGATCTAATTGGTACACACGCTACACAATGGGATGAATCAGATTTGAAGTGGACAAATTTGATGGGACATGAAACTTTGGCATATGGAGAAGGAAAGTGAAGGCTCTTTTAGCTCAACAAAGAGTCTTGAAAGCACTAGGTGATCCATCTAAGCTGCCTAATACACTCACATAAGACCAAAAGGATGATATGCTAAAAACTGCTCTAGAAACTATCATCCTCAACCTAACTGACAATGTGCTTTAGGGAAGTGAATGAGGAGGACACTACAGTCAAAGTATGGGAGAAGTTGGAGTCCCTCTACATGAAAAAGTCTCTGACCAACAAAATTTACCTAACATAAAGATTATTTGGTTTTAAAATAGACACTACCAAGAGCTTGTAGCAAAACCTGGATGACTTTAAGAAAATGACCATAGAGCTGGCCAACTCAGAAGCCAATGAGATGTTGAGTGATGAGAATGAAGCTATCATTCTATTTAATTCACTAGCATATTCATTCAAGGATGTCAAGGCAACCATAAAGTATGGTAAGCCCTCCTTGTCCCTAGAATAATCCGTCTCTGCATTCAGATCGAATGACCTGGAACTCAAGAATGAGAAGAAGGACATGAGGTTCCTGTTTTGAATGGATGAACAATGAAAAAGAGAAGGGATCAAGAAGTGAGGATCTTGATGTTGTCACTGACAATTTTAGCGATGGGGGAATATTTGCATATATAGAAGGAAATGACTCTGAATGGATTCTAGACTTTGGGTGTACATATCATATGACACTAAGAAGGAATTGGTTTACTACTTTCATGAAAACAGAAGGTCAAAAGTGCTTATGCACAACGACAAGATATGTGATGTATGTGGAATATGATCAATAGTAGTAAAAATGCTTGATGGCATACTGAGGACCCTCAATGATGTGAGGTATGTACCGGAATTTAAAAGAATCTTGGTATCACATGGATTGCTGGATGAAACTAGCTATACCTACAAGTGAGAAAAGAGCATACTAAAGTTGATAAAAGGGATCTTTAGTCTACATGAAATGAGTTAAAAGGAATCGACTCTATGTTATGCTAGGTAATATTGTCACAGCAAGTGCTTCAGTGGCCTGCAAAACAAAACTCAGTGAGGTGGAACTATGGCACAAAAGAATGGAAAACATTGACAGATTTAACCAATGGAAAACATTGACAGAAAATTAATCAAACAAGAAGCTTAAGGTTTTAAAGACCGATAATGGATTAGAGTTCCGCAATCTTAAGTTTGACAATATGTGTAAAGAAGAGGGTATTAAGAGGCATAAAACTGTCAGGCATACCCCCCAACAAAATAGAATTGCAAAGATAATGAATAGGACCATTCTGGATAATGTTAGGTGTATACTAGTTAGCTCTAGTTTAACTAAGAAATTTTGGGGATATGCTGTTACTACTGTCACCTACCTCATAAATAGGAGACCATCAAGTGACACATTTCTTAGCACATATATGCAGAGATGGACTAATAAGCCTCCCAAGCTGGACCATATTAGAGTATTTGCTGTGCACATCAAAATGTGGGGAAGTTAGAGCCAGAGTAATCAAATGTGTGTTTCTAGGCTATCAAGAGGGAGTTAAAAGGTACAAACTCTGGGCCAAGGAACTAGGTGGCATGAAAATCAAATATCAGTGGGGATGTGAAGTTTAATGAACATAACATGCCATGTCCTGAGCAAATAACTAGTGCTACAGGAAAGGACAGCAATTTGCATCTGGGAAATCAGAGAAAGTAGAGTTTGAGGTTGAGACTTTCACCTCAGGATCAAGCTAAAGTGGGAAGATAAGAAATACTGAAGTTTCCACACATGGACAGAATGAACAACAAATAAATGATCATATTCTAACAAGGAAACTCACCTTGAAAATGAAGAGAAACTACTTAAATACTATCAACTTGCAAGAGATAGAAAAAGATGAGTTGTAAGACCTAATCTCAAGTATTCAATTTCCTTTTCCCTTATTTCAAGAACCCTGGTCAAAATAAGGAGCCAAAGGCTGTTAATGAAGCTCTACAAAGTAGCGATGCAAAAGAGTGGCTAAATGCAATGAGGGAGGAAATCAACTATCTTCATCAAAATAAGACTCGGGCCCTAGCTCTGAAACCACCAAAACAGAATATTATTGATTACAAATGGGTATTCAAGGTAAAATAATAAGGCTACCCCACTAAACTAGTGAGACTCAAGGCAATGTTAATATTAAATGGGTTCACCCAAAGAGATTTGATATATTTCAATGAAATCTTCTGCCCAGTAGCCAAATATATATCAATAAGTATCATCCTTGCCTTGGTAACTCAATATGATTCGGATCTAGAACAAATGGATGTAAAGAAAACCTTCTTGCATGGAGAACTTGAGGAAACTATCTACATGAAGCAGTTTTGACAACTGTTTGTATTTTGAAAAATCTAAAGATGGTGGACGAGCCTTCTATCCTCTCATTTATATTGATGACATGTTGCTAGCATGTCTCAATAAGGAGAAAATAAGAAGAGTGAAAGGCCTCCTCAATGTAGAAATTGACATGAAATATCTTGGGAAAGTAAGATAAATACTTGGCGTTGATATGAGAAAGAACAGAGAAAGAGGTACTCTAGAATTGTCAAAGAAAGCATATCTTCATAAACTTATTCAGAAGTTCTCTATGGTTGATTAAAAATCAGTTAC
Organism: Datisca glomerata; assembly: GCA_003255025.1. Classification (NCBI taxonomy): domain Eukaryota; kingdom Viridiplantae; phylum Streptophyta; class Magnoliopsida; order Cucurbitales; family Datiscaceae; genus Datisca; species Datisca glomerata. Next base: position 60,611 of record QANY01002564.1, read on the forward strand.
CTTATCATTGGTAGCACACTTCCAGTTATCAACTCAGTTATGCCCCAAAGATGACAAAGAGAAGGAGAGAATGGAAAAAAATACCTTATCTCATGGATGTAGGGTCTTTCATGTACACTATGATAAGTACCAGGCCAGATCTAGCACACTCAAACAATGTGCTTATCATATAAATGGCAAACCCAAAAGAGGCGCTTAGAAAAGTAATGAAATGACTTCTAAGGTACATCAAAGGTACTTGTGATATAGGTCTGGTCTACAAGAAAGAAGGTAACAAGATAAACTTGATAGGATTTGTAGACTCAAGACTTTGTAGGGGATAAGGACAAAAGAAGATCAACAATAATTTATTTATTCATCTTGAATGAAAATTGCATAAGCTAGAAGACTCAGCTTCAGAGTACTGTGGCCGTATCTACCACTGAATCTGAGTACATAGCCACTATATAAGGTGTTTAAATAAGCAATATGGCTTCAAGGATTGTTAAAAAAGGTAATAGTCTACAATGGATCAGCTACCATATTTTCAGACAATCAATCATCTACACACTTGTGCAAAAACACAGTATTTCATGAAAGGACCAAGCATGTAGGAGTGAGATATCACTTTGTAAGAGACATCTTGGCAAAATGAGAAATTGTACTAGAAAAAGTATGTACAGATGACCATCCTTTAGACTTTGGAACAAAAGCGGTAAGTGCTTAGAAGTTCAATCACTGCTTGAAACTTCTTAAGATAGATACAGGTTGAAGAAAGATGTATGGAGCATCACCAACCATGGACCAGAGTTCACCATTTCTTGCCTCGAGCTACAAGGCTCAATGTGGAGACTATTGAGTTGTGATCCATTTGCAACTTGAGGAAGAAGAATGCAATTTAAAATGGAATAAAGATGCTTAAGTGGGTTAATGTCATTTTAGTTAAAAATAGATTAACTAACTAAAACAACATTACCATTTGGACTAATCTGATTTGGCATGGTTAATCCCTTAAGTACTAGTTGTATGAAAGGCTTTGTAATCTAAGTAATTCTTTGATAGCTTTGTACTAAGATTGGCTTTAGATCTCTGAGATAAGACTCTATTTTTCATGCATTTAGTATGAAGAGGGTAGCTCAAATTCATCTTCTTGAAAGTTCTGTAATGGAGATGAAAGTGTGAGTGGATTAGTTGCTGAGTGAAAGTGTTTACTATCTTGTACCAAGTATTCTTAAAATAGTGAAGAGGAATTCTTGGTTGGAGCTTAACTAGACGTAGGCATCAATGGACAAACTAGTATAAACCTTGTCTCGTTGTCTTCTCTTTCTCTATCTTCTATTTCCTTTCTTGTTTCTAATTTTGTAACCATTGTTACGAGTTGTGTGATTTCTTGGAGAGGTTCCTCTTAATCACGTTTGATGCTTACAGAGTGATTGAGTTGGATTAGGACCATTAAGCTTGACAGACCAATGTGGAAATATGTGAGGTCCGTTATTTCTAACAAGTCATGTCAGAGCCATGCCCCAGAATTGGCCAGATGGATGAAATCTTTAGATGTCCAGTTGACTCGTGATAGATCCATGTTAGAGATCAAGGGAGGTGGTGCTGCTCTGGTCCTTCACGTAAGGCATGTCTCCCAATGCGGTGGAAAGAAGTTTACCTGGATAGAGCAAGCTCTCGAGGCTGGTGGTGCTCGGGTGCTTCACATAAGGCGTGTGGGCCAACACAGTGAAGTGGAGTTGACTTTGATAGCGTTGATCCTTCCTAGTGAAGAAGATAAACATATGGATAATCGTTCGAGGAAAGGTTCAAATAGAGGAATTGTGTGGTCCTTTGTTCGAGGGAAGGATTGTTAGGTGTGCGACCAAAGTTACACATTGGCTAGAAGTGAGGATGATCATGAGTTTATAAGTATGGGCAACATTTTCATTGGTATGAGGGCTTTTGGGCATACTCCAAAAAAAGTAAAGTTGTGCGGGCCTAGGCCCAAAATGGATAATATCATACCAATGTAGAAATATGTGTGATCCATTGTTCGGAACAGTATACAATCGGATTTACCAAAAAATTTGTTCTCTGTTGCTATGGACATTCTCTTATTATTAGCCACTGATCCAATAATGATCAAAATTTATAAGGAAAGGAAAAGAAAATACGAGGGATTGCATTTTTTAGTGTTTGTAGTCTTTAGAATATTTAGAAGAAACTAATGATATAAGAAAGTTTTTTTATACTGATAATTTATTTCTCTCTCGTCTTCCTTACTCTTTTTTCTTTTTCTTTTTTTTCTTTTCTTCGTGTTTTCCAAGATCCACCCAAAGTCATCGTGTCTTGTGTTAAACCTTATGCCATCATAACTTGGGGAAGTCACCTAAATAACCTTAGAAATGTGTGGGGTCCTATAAGGGTGACTAAAAATTTAAAGTCGAAGAATCATAAAGTCATCCATAAAATTCTACATTGTGCCCGGCTGAAGAAAATTCACCTCACGGACAGACTGTCATCCTAAAACAAGTTGTCTACCCTCAAAGGTGGCTTCGTTATAGCGAAACCACACAACTTAGAAGACTGTAATAATGGAAGTATTCTAGAAAGCTTTAGTTTCTTGCTAAAAGAGATCATCATCGCCTCTGTCCAAGGATAAAAAATGTATCATCCAACCTAATACGATGCCCAAACATAGTCGACACCACATCTCACAACCCACGAGCCAAATGGCACTCTAGAAAGACATATCATAAGTCCTCCTCTGCAGGACAATAAAAATGGCAAGGAGAAAGAAAAATATAAGAATGAGCACATGAGGCAAAGTCAATAGATAGCCAATGCCAAGCGTGGATAGACAAATGCGATAGAATAAAAGAGGAGCCAAATTTTCTCATCCTAACTAATAAAACTCTCAACCAACCTAATCGAACTCCCAACCCAAATAATAGAGGCATAGGCAGCTGCATGAGAAATGACACCATCGAAAAAGCACGTCCAAAACCAGCGAGTTTGAATAAGACCTTACTACCACTTCGTAAATCTCAGAAGTAAGCGTCAGGTAAGAGGAACATAAAAAGACGCAGGAAGAACCCATCCCCATATTCCAATTAGGTTGCAACAAATTTTTGTCCTCGACTAAGTTTTCAACCAGTTGTTCATCTAAAATCGAAACTGAAATATCTATTAACCAACCATCTATACGTAACCATCAAAAGAGTATAATGAGATTTCATGTCTAGCGAAACAAAAAATAAGACTTATCACGATCTTGGTTAGTGATCTCAAGTAAAGCATCTGGCACAAAGATAAAATAAAATAGATCCTTAATCAACATCCTCCAAGTAAACTTCTTCAACATGACTTTGTTAAGAATGTAGAGATCCTTAACGACATGACAAGCCTCCCATCTCTGCTTGTAACAAGATTCCAAGTCACTTGAATTTGTTTGCATATATCAACTGAACTCATCCAAAAAAGTTCCATATAGCAACAGTTAAATCCTTCAGAATAGAAGGCGTCGACAAATTTAAAAGGAGTGTAAAAATGAATATTGAATCATGAAGTTAATAAGACATAATCATCATGCCTGTCACAAAGTAAAACTCAGCCAAAATTCTAGTTTGCTCTCAAATATGGTAATTTCTCTAAAATCTTATTTTATTAGGACGAGTTTCCATTATACAAGTTAAAACTGACTCTCCATTATTATGAACATTCTCTATTATTAGAAACTGATTTTAACAATTATCAAAATTCTTCACTAAGAAAATTCTAGAGAGAGCACAGAAAATGAGTTTGTTTTAGAACCATGAAATTGTCGGCTGTCATGTCGCGTTAATTTTAAGTATTTCCGCCGCCTGAAATAGTGACATGGTTAATAATATTCGTAATTGTCATAATATGTATTCCGTAAAAAAAGATTAGTTTCCTAATGGGTTTAACTTCAGTGAAGACCCCCTGGGTATTACACGTATTTTTTTACTTGTACAATATGTGAACTCGCAATCTTATTGATATGGGTAAGAAACTTAATCCTATATGCTCAAGTATTTGGTCTAATTTGTTTTAATAATATCAACTAAAATACCCTAATTCACGTATATTTATGGATGATGTGTATAATTATTGAAATATTTTTACTTGAATAATGAGTTTTCAAAAGGAATACAATACTTGTTTACTAGAATTAATGTATGCTACTACTCCAAAACGAATGTTGAAATATTCTTTAGATTTTATTATTCATGGGATGGGGAAGATATAGGATAAGTTAGGAATAAAGGTAGAATGGATCTCAAGGAGAAATGTCAACCACGAATGTCAACCATGTGGGACCTATCTGTCAATCTGGGAGACTGGGATCCTTCTGTTTGTGTAAATTGGGGAGAGACTAAGGGAAGAAAAGAAAGGAGCGTGTTCGTTTTGCCAACTGATAAAAGCCATAGATGGCCATGGCCCCCCATTGGATCACCCAACCCCATTTTGGTTCGCTATTTTGGGCACCAAACTTGCCTTCTTTCAACTCTGTCGAATTGCAAGTCACCTTTCCTTTCCAAATTTCAATTACGAGAAGAAAAAAATAAGACAGAATATGATTGAGACCTCCAAAGCTAGTCAAATATGTACTGACATAGATGATGTATCAAAATGTTTATATAATTTTTTATATTAAGATGTTAATACAATTATATTAAATATAAAATCAATTTAATTTGTGATAAAATATCAAATTATTAATAACTATCACATTCTATGTTCAATTAAATTTCATATATAACCTAGTCGTGATATATATTCTATTAGTTTTATTAAAATTCATATAATTGATGTTACGTTAACTAGTAACTACATTGTTTTACCTAAATTTAAAAAAAAAAAAAATATACAAACAAATAAGAAGGATTATAGTGATGCATTCATTAGGTATGGAATTGTTAGTTCCTTAAACAAAAGGGCGGAAAAGGTTGAATGCTTTTGTAATCTAAAACGTGATTTCGTGAAAGAGTCAAAGACGGTACTTACACGACGTTTCTAAGTTTTCTTCCATCACTTTCTTTTCACTCAGAGATTTTGTTTTTAGTTTTCTGTCTCTTCGATGGGATGGCTTTTCTTACTAACTAATTAGTCTTTCTCCAATAATTAATTTCTCAATTTCTTCTTCTCAATATACCAAATTCTTAAATTTCACCCCCTAACCCCTCATTATACATAATTAAAATAAATACATTATTTTATATTTTTTAATAAAATAAAATTCGATAATCTCTAAAAGAATGACCACAACTATTAATAGTTAGTTACACATTATAAAATATCTTCTATACACCTACTAACCAAAACCAACTAGAATTAGAAAAAACCAACCGATCAAATATTAGAACTACAAAAAGCATTACAGATAAATCACAAATGATTACTTGTTGAAAAAGAAATAATCAACTCAATAACATGTCCAAACAAAAATATGTATTATTTCTCATGAATGTAGAGTATCATAAAATATTTGACTCGCTCGAAATATCTCTGTCACAGAAGAAACTTATCTGATTAAAAAGATGTTAGAGTGACATATGCAAATGTTTCGTTTTTAATTTAATTAAAATCTTCTATATTTGAGACCTAAAAGTGTGTAGTTTTAATAGCTAAACTATAAATATAAATTTATGAAAAAACAACCATTATAAATCTATATCTAACTAGGGACGAGTACAAGTTAATAACAAAACTTAAAAGCAAAAAACTATTAAAAAAAGCTCGCCAAAGAGGGGGATCGAGCAGACCACCCTCCCCAATGAGGGAAACAACAGGTGAAAATGAGCGGTTTGATATGAAGTTATTTCGCAGAATAGATAGAAACATAGAATAGGGTTTGCGGTTTTAATATTAGTTAATATATACGTGTGATGCATAAGTAATTAAATATATTTTATTTTTAGTTATGATCATTATTTATAAATGTATGTGAAATAAAATAAATGTACTTAACTCTATATTGTTTATTTTCACTTTACATTAATAAAATTAAGCCAATATTATATGGCTATTATGTTTATTTGTTAATATATTATTATTTAACTAAATTACATTGTGCATGTTCTCAGTAGACAAATTAAAGAGCATAAAATAATGTACTATAAGAAATTAAAAGAAAAATTGATTTCATTAGAACTAGTTTATTTATTTAACGTTTTATTTTAAACTTGATATTTTATTTATTTGTATTGGAAATTTATTTTTTTATCTATAAATTTTTTGTGACTATATTTATGTAATATAAAATCATGCTAAACATATAAGTTATGGCATAACTAAAGTTTCTAAAAATGTGTTACAATTTAATTACGTTTTAAATTTTATTATTTAAATTTCACAGAGATAATTCACTTTTCTCCTATATTAAAACAAATTGTTAGAATTTTTTTCCAAAACTTCTTAAATAACTTGCTATAATTTATTCAAAATTTTCAAATTAAAATTAACTTCAAAATTATATATTAATTAATTCTTTCTAAATTCACTATATAGGTACTGAATGGATGTAAAAAAAAAAACAATGACTACTTGATCAACTTATTTTTTCTTTAAAATTAACTAATTATTTAATGTAACATGTAAATTAGAATGTTATTTTGTGTAATGTCAATAATAAGCGGAGAAAGTTGTTCTAAAAATAATTCACACTGACTCCACATTTTCAATATATCATAGATTAGCTAATATTGATCACTAATGAAAAACTATTTTTTTATTATATTATTAGCAGTTATAATAATAATAACAGCTTACCACTATGAATTTCTAACAGAAAAATTGATAAGTGTACTTGTAACAATAATCAGAGTTGAATATTTCATAATGATAATACTTTTATTGATAACACAGAATATTAATTAAATATTTGGGGATTGTGCTATATCATCATATAATTTGGTAAAATGTATTGATTAAGTAGTAAATTCTTTACACCCATAACTTTATGATAGTATATGAGAGTCATAAATTTACCATAAAAATGATCTTCAAATCTTGGTTAAATGATTCTAATATATGATAATACTTTACTGATAACACAGAATTTTACTATAGAAAATAATTGCGGCCTTGTTCTAGTGAGTCCCAGATCTTGTGACATGTGATAAAATCTATCTAAATGAAACTTCTCAAAGATTTTGGGTAAACCTGCAAGTACGTAGACTGTAGATTGAAACTAACTCTTCCTTGGTCTTGTGGCCTAAATTACAGTTCCAAAATAGATTTTTGATCCAGTTGATGACACGTGGTAAACTAATATCAGTAGATAATGCTCTTTATGGATTTGAAAGCATAGGTACAGAGGGTTGTCTCGTTTGATACCTATCCTCCACAGAAATCTTTTAGCCGTCCGACAAGAAAGCCTAACCCTACCCTTCTCGTTTTCTTTTCTCTCTCTTTTTTTTCTTTCAAATTTTGAATTTTTATATTAAAATTAGAGAAGGTTTAAGAAAAGAGTCGATTAAATCATGCAAGCTAAGAAAAGTACTTGACAGGCAAAAGGCAATAAAAAGAGGGGAAAAAAAGACTCAACCACCCATCACGTGATAGCTTTGTGTTAGTGAGGATGCATAATGAAGTAAGCAATATATTCAGTTTTAGCCATACGCAACCCATAAATTAATGTGGGAGAAAAAGCTTATTTAAGCAACTTTTTATCCTAAGCCAATTAATTTAACTTTTGCTCCTTCACGATACGTTTTCATTTTGGTTATATATCCTTTCCAATTACATGTATGATGTATTATCATACATCTATGACCATGATTCATTCGGATAAAATCCATCTACACTTTGATTGTGAAAAAAATGAACGTCCACATATCGTTTTGGATGTATTGAACAATGTTGATGAGGGTTGGTGGTCAAGGACATCATTTGGTCCGCATGCATGTGTGCAATGATATATCATGGTCATAGGTTCATTTCAAGGAGCTGTACAACGATTAGCCAAGCTTTCTCTAACTAATGATTTTAGGGAAATATTATGTCTGCCTATGTGGGTCGAACGAAATCTCCAACGAAAGATTTTTTATTTTTTAAAATAAGATTCACCATTTAAATAAAAATAAAGTTTAGATATTATAAGATTATCTTGATTTCTAAGTAATATAAAGTCTAATAGATTTGGTTTTGATATCGAATTACAATCATTAATAAATTGGATCTCACTTGCTATATTTACAACATATTTACATAAATTAACTGCAGTAATATGTCACATGCCTCACTATTACTTTGTCCTTATCAAAAAGATAGATGGAAAGGGAAACAATATGTTAAATTCAGTCCCGCAGCCGCACAATACCCATAAAATGGTGAGTTAATTAGACATTAGAATCACTCTTATCGCAATCCAGAATTTGTTTTGTAAAAAAAAAGTGTCCTTGATATTTATTGAATAGAGAACCATTAGGCATTGACCAAAAAAAAAAGAGAACTGTTAGGTGGGACCCTATTTAATTGGGTGGTTTAAAGACAGGTCGGGCATTTATGTGATACGTGGCCAAATAACAGTCAATCTTTGCTTGATTGGAGGGAAAATTCTACGATTCCATGGTTGTTCTCCGGATATTGATATTAGAGATTAATAATACGTTCAACGGGTACGATAAAGATGTTCGAAGATTTAACTAATATGTTTTTTGGATTCAATAAATATGATTTGAAGAGGTTAACATATATGAATTTAACAAATATGATAAAGGTTAAAAGAGATTAACAATGTTGAAAAGTTTAGCAAATATGTTTGAGATTTGAACAATCCAGTACAAACCCCGACCAAATGGGCCATCATTTGAAGAGTGATACTGAATGGAGGGACGTTTTTACTTGCCATGTAAGTCAAAAGAGTAGATAACCTCATCATCTCTCTATGGTAATGCTTTTTGCTTCTTCCTTTCGTATCCATACATGCAGTTCCCTATTTACCAATTACCAATAGCTAGGTTTTCTGTTCATCAATAAATTTAAATTCATTACATTTTACACACAAATTTTATTATCATTTTCTTGTTAAAAACCATTTTATATGAGCTTTAAATTTCACTCATCCTGTAGTGGGTTTTTTATATATTTTTTCAGAATTTACTCCGATCCGATAAAAATAGATGATCGAGAACTTTTTTTTATCGATCGGTACGTAGCAAGCAGAAATTAAGAAAGAATGTTAAATAAAACTTACATATATATCTCGTAAATATCCCAAAATAGAGGAGTAACTTAAAAGTTTTGTTGGTTAGTAGAGTAATAATAATGGTGACAAGTTACAGATAACATAACATAAGGCTAAGCTAGCTAAAGAGATAATTAATAGAGAGTGTGTGTGGTATGGTTAACGTAGAAAGAAAAATATCAATCTTAATTCTTTGATTGATTCCTTAAAGTTGGGGAACTTAAAGTAAAAAGACGTCTACTAACTCCCGTATCTTAGTTAGCAAAGAACATGTATGACTTCATCTGATTGAATATATGGAATTTAAGGGAGACAAAGGCAGAGTATGTTGTTGCTTAACGCATTTTCCATTCGTTACCAAATTAGATCAGACTCTCTCGTAACTGATGCCCTGCAATGTGCTCCCACGTGACTATTCTCTATGCCACTGTTGTCTGTGCTTCACGCCATTTTTTTGTTTCCATCTTCTTTTTTCAACAAATAGATATATTTAAGTTTTCTTCGGTTTCATAAAACTCAGAAATAGGATACAAGAAAAGGAAATAGATTATATATATATAGTGAGAGAGTTGACCTTATTTTGCAACGGTCAACAAATTGTCAAGCTTCGGATATGGGTCGGTCGGTCCACATGCATCCTAGATTTCGTTGTGAAAGATGTTACTTATTTTACGGACATATACATATATAATATTTAATTTCAATATCATATGCATATAAAAATTTGGTTGCAAAGAAAGTGTGATGGTATAAAACTTTTAGGTAAATATCATCCTATGTATTTTGTCTTAACTAGTTAATACACACGTGTGATATACGTATATTTGAATCTACTATTTTTACTATGATTATTATATTTTTCTGCTATGATTATTACTTATGATTATGTTGTGTTTATGTGAATTAAGAAAAATATATTTAACATCAATTATTTATTTTCATTTGATGTGAGTAAAATAAAGACAATGTTATATTGTTAAAGAGAGATGAGAGACTAAGAAACGAAGAACAAAGCTCGAGAAAGAGAGAAGGAGAAAGCGTACTGAATTCTTCAAAACTTCATTAACCTCCTTTGTGAATTAAGTATAGTATTTAAAGACTTCCTTTGCTAACTAATTCAACTAACAATAATTCTAACTTCATAACTAAACTAACAACTTAGTTAATCAATGTAAGAGTATTACAAAACTGACATTAACAGCTAACTGTTGAAGACGTTTGTTGCCCAACTGATATAGCATCTAAGTCAGTAAGTTGAGAGTGATCATGTGGCTGGTTATGTGGCTTAATAGAAGAGGTGACATGATTAAAATTATATACATTGCATTTCATATTTTATTTTAAACTTAATTTTAATTTTTGTTTGCATGAAAAATTCATTTTAAACTATATTTATGTAACATATTGATTATACTAACACATAAGATATAAAATAACTAAAGCTTTAAAAGCGTCTTATAATTGAATTACATTTTATAGATAATTTTTTAGCCTATGTTTTAGTAGAACTTTATAGTTTTCTCTATAAGTTTTTAAATTATTATTGTCATTCAAACTTGTTTTCTCTACAAATTTTAAAAATAATATTTAATGTCATCAAAATAAAATTAACTTAAAATTTATTATTAATTACTTGATTTTTTTCAAATTCATTAAATAGGTTTAGGAATTTAAAAACTTAATGCACACATTGATCAATTTATTTTAATTTTAGAAGTATCAATTATTAAATGCCATGTGAAAATTTTAAAGTTGTTATGGCAATGTATCAATAATAAATGGATAAAATTGTCTAAAAATAATTATCATCTTCTCCCCATTTTTAATATATTATAGATTATATATGGACAATCGTTCTCATCTCACACATGTACCTCTCCAGGTTCATGGTACCCAAGACATCATTTCATACTATATTTTCACTTTTAAAATACTTTTGCTAGCTCTTTTTAGTAAGAAATATTTATTGATAAGTCATTGTTACATATTGCAATATATATTTTTATTTTATTTGCTTTAAATTTTAGCTTATGCATATTAGAGTTTGAACTATGTTTAAAATATTTTTTGTTCTTTTAATTTTGACGAAATATTTTAAAATAATGAACTAATAAATGATATGATATGTATAAGTAACGGTCTTGACATTCCTATTATGTCACATATGACGAGTAAATAATATGTTATTAATCAAACTAAAGTTGTGTCCGTATAATAAATTAAACTACTAGGGGTTGATATAGTTTAGCCCGAACTCATTTATAAATATGTATGTTTCTATTTATTCATGAAAAATATATTTCTATAATTTGAGGACAAAAGACGTGAAAAATAAAATAATTACGTAAAAAAGACTGACTGGTACTTGGAAACTTACTATACTCACTATAAATTAAAGACTGGGTTGACCATCACTTACGTAAAAAAGATATTTGCTTGCACTGATACCAAAAGAGAGAGTGGGGGAATGATACGCCACCTCAGTAAATCACGCCAAAATGAGGTGGAATTTCTTTTACGTTGTTACTGCTCGCTCTATATATATATATAGTGTATGTGACAATTCATCAGAAGATGACAGAATCACCCTCTGAATAAAGGAAAATAAAAGCAGAGAATGAAGGTTGTTAAAGGAAAATCAAAAGTTGAAAATAAATCTAGCGTGGGTTCTCAGAAGTATATCTACTGCTTGGCCGTGCAAGCAAGAAGTTAGAGGTTGCTTAGTGCCTCCTGGTTGAGGGACAAACTGTTTAGTTCTACTTTACGTACATGCAAAGTGAATCATTTCTTCACACAGCCAGCTTGAGTCCTATTAGACAATCTTGCTCACTTAAAATTTTAATTAAGAAAGCTTTAACCAATTGTTTAAGGCCACTTCATTCATTTCAGAAGAAAGGGGAGAGGGTGTAGGATGCGTAATTGGAACTTGGAAGGAAAGAGATAATAATCATGTAAACAATTAATAAATTTGACTCTAGGCTATTTATTACTGTGTGCGTATCAGATCACTAGATTTTGTATTAAGGAAAAATTGCTCACACTCTAAAGAAAAATAAGAAAATAATAAGAGGGAATTAACAAAAACAATATGAATACGAGTGCAATTGCTTGATGGAGTCTTAAATGTCCATTGAAGTTACAATTAGCCTCTATTTATAGACTTTCAAATGATCAAATAAAATCTACTCGAGTTTATCGAATTCCATTAAAAATGTGGTTAACAGAATATATGATAATATTGAATTTATCAGCATTAACAACTGAACTAATCTCAATCGTCTAATTAAGTCAACGGCCTTGATTTCTTCTTCCAGATTGTCACATAAGCTATCTTCGTGTTTTCTTCTGATTGGTCTTTCCTTTAAGACGTGCCAGAGAGAGGATTTATGCCCGTTCATTGGCCCCTATTGTATTTAGCTTATTCTTAAGAAGCCAATATATAATATTATAATCATTCTGAGTAAAACGATATTATCCATCATGACTTATCCCTTCAACTGCTTTCTCACACTTTTCAGAACACGTTGCGCATCCTTCAAAATGACTCTTCAACTACCTATTGCCAGTGACGGTCTTTCATGCTACTTTGGTGCTTCAGATTCCCCTATTCGTTCTCGAGGTTCCTCGGGCAGGCGCAAGTCTATTTTTTTTAGTTCTACTTTTAGTAGGGAAATCATGCCCCCTTTGCTAGTTGTCATTCCCTTACTCGTTAGTAATCCCGTCGCTTCATCCATTGTACTGTCAGTCACGCATCTTCGTCATCAAGTACCTACAAATGTCTTTTTGTTGCTCCGTTTCAGAATTTATAAGGTGGCTTTTCAACTTTCTTTGACGTCCGTGGCCTATTTAAAGTCTTTCTTCTTCATTCTTCTTCATTCTTTGTCTTCATCCTCGTAAGTTCCTCATCACTTCTTCCTTTCTTTTCTATGCACCTTTTGTTTCTGCCATTTCTTAGAGCTATGGAGGATGAGACTGTCTTCAAACCTACAGTCCCCTTAGTTAGAAATCAGGAGGAATTTAGGAAATTTATAGATCACCACCGAGAAGCTTCCCCTCGATGTTATATGAGAACTAGGAGAGAGTATGTCCACAAGAGTCCATTGTAGATCTCCATATCAAGTCACATTTAGCCCCATCTACATAGCCTTAGGGCTGAAACTACCATTCTCACCTTTATTTCAAGAGTTTTTCTATACTTTTGGCCTTGCTCCACCCAATTTACTCTGTGTTTGTATAGAATACTTCTTTGTTTTGAAGTTGTGAATATGAGATATAATATGGCCGTATGCGTAGCCAAGCGTAACAGGGAGAGTTACTATCTTGCTCCTTGCCCTAGGAAAAAGAGGGGGCCGTTGATTATAGACCTCCCAAAGGGTGATAAAGGCTTGGAGCATCATACCCTTCTTATCAGCGGGAACTGGGGTGGTGATGATAGCTGTATAATTTTCAAGAGCTGGGTAATTTTCAATAAGTAGCCAGAACTTTGTTTCCGTTCTTTTTTTCTTCAACTTTTTTATCTTCTTCATGTGGTTTTTTCTATATTCATTAACATTTCTTTCTGTTGAAGCAGGTAAAAAGGTGAACAAGAGGTCTTTCATACCAAAAGCAGTTAATGAACGGGTATCTGCAACTTACCAATGCCTGAAGAGAAGGTGGTTCGAGCTTCTTAATCCACGAATGGAGGTCAATGTAGCATTTACCCCAGTCGTGATTCATGTCGCTTTGACGTCTTCCCCGTCATCCGCTTCTCCATTTACAAGAGGTATTCTCGTTCCGTCCTCTCACTCAATCTCTAGTGGTTCTGCTTTAGACTCTTCTGGGTCAACAAATACATGAGAAGAAGAACAAGTTTTGTTTGAGAGGGCCGTGTAAGTATTGAGATGTCAAAGCGGTTCCACGACACTACTTTCGGCAACATTGAGAGGAATGTTCTCCCGAGGACAAACACGTCTAGTTCCTCCCAAGTGCCTCATCCTCTTGCTCCTCACGCTCTCGATGCCCAAAACGAGGGTCCATCCGTATCCTCTGAGTTTCCTCCCCCCTTCTATGCCTGTTGTTCAACGAGAACCTTCTCCCATAGCTTCCTCTGTTTCATAAGGGACTGCTGCAGACCCCACTCTCTGGAGATGGAGACGATCTACTAACACTCCTCTCATGGCATCGGTCAAGTTCCATGACGATTCTTGATTTTCTCATATTGTTCTGTGCGACATTCAATCTGATGTGGTTACGACTACTACCCGTAGTGTTAGTATTGGCGATCTTATCAGTTCCTTGAGTTACGTCCTATTAAGAGTTAGTTTTCCTTCCTCCATTTTCTTTCTTCTTTTTATTACCATTTATCCGTTCACCCATGCTTAAGTTTTTCCACCTGTTTATCTCCTTTTTTGCAGGCGGTTATCCATCACAACGCTCTTCAGGAGCGTCACATTTTTTGAGATCAAGCTTTGATGAATTTTCATAGGGAAGTTTCTTAATTCCACAATATCCTTTATCATTTTTGGTCAAAAAATGAATAGTTGAAAAGAACAAGGCCGAGCTTTAAAGCGCTTTGGAGAAGATGGCCCAGGATGCTCTGACCGAGCTCCAGAAGCTGATGAATCTTTGGAAGCAGCTAAGGGGTCTCTGGCTGCGGCTGAACGAGCTAAGGTTGAGGTAGAAGAAAGGGAGAAGCTGACTGGAGATTAACACCAGACCTTGTTCGGACAAGCCGAGAAGATGGTTTATAGTGTGGGCTATAGAGATGGCTTGGCGAAAGCCCCTCCCAAGAATCCTCTCATTGACGTTGCTCCCGAGACCCAATGTGAGATAAATGCCTCTACGGAAGACGTCATGGCCAACCCTCCTGAAGCCGCCATCGAAACCATTGTTGTCAAATCTAAATGAGAGTGTAGCCGCCACCGCTGCTGAAGATGACACAATTATTGTCCCTTAGTTTTGTCATGTTACCTTTGTACTTGTAATTTTCTTTCCTTGCACTCTTTTTGCTTTTCCTTCATAGTAATTTTGAACCACCGTTAATGAAGAGAAAGTCAATTTTTTTCCTTTTCAACTTCTAATTTTCCCGTTGTCATGTACTTGGTGGTTTTAGCATTTATAGATTTCCACAACACATTGAATTCTTTCTTGTATCTCGCTAATGCACTTGAGTCTTCTTTAATTCTTTCGAATTGCATATGTTTCCTTTGTACTTGTAATTCCTTTCCTTGCACTCTTTTTTCTTTCCTTAATTGTAATTTTCAACCATCGTTAATGAAGAGAAAGTTAATTTTTGCCTTTTGATTTTCCCTTTTGTCGTGTACTTTGTGGTTTTAGCGTTTATAGATTTCCACACTTTCTTAAATCTCGCTGATGCACATGAGTCTTTTTTAATTCTTTCGAATTGTATCTGTTGCCAATCCTTTTGAATGGGCATATTTTTTATTTCCTGTGTTCCTTCTGAGAACGGTGCCTGCAGACATTTGTTCCCAAGGACATAAGCTTCTCACGAAGCTTAGAGGCCCTATGATTTCCTTTTGAGAAAGGTGCCTGCAAACATTTGTTCCCAAGGACTTAAGCTTCTCACGAATCTCAGGGGCCCTATAATTTCCTTCTGAGAACAGTGTCCGTAGACATCCGTTCCCAAGGACTTAAGCTTCTCATGAAGCTCAGAGGCCCTCTAATTTCCTTCTAAGAATGGTGCCTGTAGACATACACTCCCAATGACTTAAGCTTCTCATGATCTTAGGGGCCCTATGATTTTCTTCTCAGAATGGTGCCTGTAGACATCCGTTCTCAAGGACTTAAGCTTCTCACGAAACTCAGGTGCCGTATAATTTTCTTCTAAGAACAGTGTCCGTAGACATTTTTTCCCAAGGAATTAAACTTCTCACAATCTCAGGGGTCCTATATATATTTCTTATGAGAACGGTGCCCGTACACATCTGTTCTCAATGACTTAAACTTTTCACGATGATTTTCTTCTGAGAACAGTGCCCACAGACATCCGTTTCCAAGGATTTAAGCTTCTCATGAAGCTCAGGGGCCTTATAATTTTCTTTTAAGAACGATGTCCGTAGGCTTATGTTCCCATGGACTTAAGCTTCTCACGAAGCTTAGGGGTCGTATAATTTCCTTTTAAGAACGATGCCCATAGACATTCGTTCCCAAGGACTTAAGTTTCTCACGAAGCTTAGACGACCTATAATTTCCTTCTAAGAACAGTGTCCATAGACATCCGTTCCCAAGGACTTAAAATTTCATGAAATTCAAGGGCTTTATTCATTTATTCCAACCTGAAAAGAATAGTTGACACCAACTTTTACGTGAAAACCCTTTTATGGGAAAAAACCACGGGATAATGTAAATTTCATTAAAGAAATAAAAGAAGAAATCATACATAATACTTGCATAAATGTAAGGCATTTCAAGGTTTGGACAATTCATTCCCTTCATTAGTCATTAGATGATAAGACTCGTTTCCTCCAACTGCTTTGATGATGAACAATTCTTTCCAATTTGGTCCTAGCTTGCCTTCATTCGTTTGGAATATACTTTGGAGAATGAGGTCCCCGATCTGATATTTCCGTTTCTTCACCCTTTTCTGAAAATATTTCCTTCTTTTCTCGTTGTTGGTAGCCAATCTGATTAAAGCTACCTCCCATCTTTCTTCCAACAGATCGAGGTTCTCTGTCATCAGTTCTACATTTGTATCTTCACCAATGATAAATCTGATCGTGGGGCACCCGATCTCAATTGGTATGTCAGCTTCGACCTTAGAAGCAAGGGAAAAAGGCATTTCACTGGTAGGCTCCTGAGGTGTTGTCATGTAAGCCTAAATATCATGAGGTAGTTCTTCGACCCATTTTCCATTGGCGGGCTCGAGACGCTTCTTCAAGTTATTAAGAATTATTCTATTTGATCTTTCCGCTTACCCATTCCATTGCGGATGATACGACGTTGATAATCTATTTGTTATATGAACTCCCTCACAAAGATTCATTACTTGACTCCAGGTGAATTGAAGTTCTTTGTTAGAGACTAATGTTTTTGGAGCCCCGTATCTACAGACAATATCTTTCCATAAAAATTATTTTACCTCTTCTCCCCTTACTCTCGCTAAATCCTCTGCTTCAATCCACTTGGTGAAGTAGTCGGTTGCAACCAACGAAAATTTCTTCTGAGCAGAAGCCTTAAGGAGGGGCCCGACTATATCAATCCCCCGATGCATGAATGACCATGGACTTATCAACGTTTGCAACTCCTTTGGGGCCATCCTCACAATGGGAGCATAACGTTGACACTAATATCAACTTTTTACAAAGGATATTTCTTCTTCGTGCATATTTGGTTAGTAATATCCTTCATTCAATAACTTGTTCGCCAAGGATCTTCTGCTTGAATGATTTCTGTAAATTCCCTTATGCACTTCTGCTAATGCGTACTTTGATTCCATTGTTGTTAGGATCGATATACGGTCCTGAAAAAGATCTTCTGTTTAATCTCCCATCAATCAAATTATATCTCGCACTCCACTCTTGAAGCTTTCAGGCTTCCATTTTGTTTGCTGGAAGATCTCCACTAAGTAGATAACGAATGATCCCTTCCTGCCAATTACTCCCATCAATATCCATTGTTACGTCAACTTCTATCTGTATGGGTGTCTTTGTGCTAGGTTGGCTTAAGTATTCAATGGAAACACTCATATTATAAGGGAGTAGTATCGAAGATCCCAAATTGACTAGGGCATTTGCCCAAAAATTTTCAGTACACGGTATTTGTGTGATTTTATAGTTTTTGAACAACTGTAGCATTTATTTTGTGTATTGCTAATATTCCACCATTCTTATATCTTTGGCATTGTATTTTCCTAAAATTTGACTAGCAACTAACATAGAATCATAAAACTTTTTAACGGTGTTACCTTCAATTCCTTTACAAGGCGGAGTCTAGCTACATGGCTTCGTATTCCGCTTCATTGTTAGATGCTTGAAAACCGAAGGACAATGATTGTTTAAAATTTTCTCCGTAGGGAGTCTGAACAACGACTCTCGCCCCTGCCCCCAATGATTGGAGGCTCCGTCTCAAAATAAGATCTAGGTTTCATCCTTTGGCTCCATCTTCAAGGGATCATGTTGTCCGTCTTTGTAAGTGAATTCAACAATGGAATATGGTAGAACTTGTGTTTTGAACAAAATTGATGGTACATAACGGATGTCATATCCTCTGAGTTCAATACCCACTTTGAAAGCCTTGCAATCATTTCTGGAGAATGTAGAAGACTCTTTATGGGGAATTTCATTACTACATTGATCGTATGCGCTTGGAAGTAATGCCTCAATTTCCTTGCGGCAACGATTAATGCTAATACTAGCTTCTCCATCTTTATGTACCTTGTTTCCCCAACCAAATAGCTTTTGTAATGCTTCTTCATATTCTTCGTCCCACTATTGTCCAGAATTCATCTTTAGCTTGGTAAAGAATGGTCTACATTTATCAATTGATCTTGCCAGGAAGCTGTTCAATGCAACCAATTTTCCCGTTCATCTTTGAATCTCTTTTTTAGTTCGTGGTGACTTGATCTCCATGATTGCTTTAACTTGATCAAGGTTAACTTCAATTCCTCTGTTAATGACTAAGTGTCTGAGAAACTTTCCCACTGCCACTCCGAATGTGCATTTTTCGAGTTCACTTGCATGTTACTTTCTTTCAAAGCCAAAATGGCTTCCTTCAGGTTATGAATGTAATCCATTCGCCTCTATGCTTTCACAAGAATATCATCGACGTAGAATTTCATTGTTTTTCCTATTCATTTTTCAAAAAATTTGTTTACCCATTGTTGATATGTTGCTCCTGCATTTTTTAAACCCAACAACATTATAATGTAGCAAAATATTCCAAAGTCAGTAATGAAAGATATTTTTTCTTGATCATATTGGAACATTTTCACCTGGTTATGATCGGAGTATGCATCTATGAAGCTTAAGGCTTTCATGTTCAGATGTTGTGTCCACCATCTGATCAATTCTTAGCAGTGGATAATCATCCTTCGGACAAGCTTTATTTAAATCTGTGAAGTCTACACAGATTCTCCATTTCTCATTCTTCTTCTTCAGCATGAAAACATTTGCTAACCATCCGGGTAGCTGACTTCTCTAATGATCCCGGCTTCGAGCAATTTTTTCACTTCCTCTTTTATGGTTGTGTTTCTCTCGGGTGTGAAAGATCATTTTTCTACTTCACAGGCTTCAAAAAAGGATCTACATTTAATTTATGACAAATTAAATTTTAATCGATACTTGGCATTTCAGCTGCCGTAGTCACAAAGATGTCAATTTTCTCCCTGAAAATCTCTATGAGTTTCATCTTCTCTGCTTCAGTCAATTTCGCACCTATCTTGATTTTTTTTTCTGTTTCCAATGTCAACGGATTATGTGCTACTCGCGACCTCATATCTCAGATTGCTCTCGCCTGGTTCATCTTCATTTAATTGCTATTTCTTAGCAACCTCTTTCCGTTGTTGTGAACGGGCACATCTTTCTTCCTTGTGAAATCAAGAGCCGTTACTACGAAACAACGGGCTGCGGCTGATCTACATTAATTTTATGTACTCCTTATGAAGAAAAATACTTCAGCGTTTGATAATATGTGGACGGGACAACTTTCATTTTGTGAATCCATGCTCTTCCCAGTATCTCATTGTAGGGCGACGGCGTAGCAATCAATATGAAATCCATGATGTGATTGAACAAATCTACGTGTACAAGAAGTAGTAGAATTCCTTCAGAGTAGGTTATGGTTCCGTTGGAACCAATGATTGTTTGTCCAGCACTACAATGCTTTAAAGCATCTATCACCATATTTTTGAGTGTTGATCGGTGTCCGTCACCAGTGCATTATTGTGTCTGTCATATCGTCCGTTGTCATCATAAAAAATGATGGGGACATTATCATTGTTCACTTCTTCAAGTTCGTCATTCACCTTGAGAGTTGGCTTTTTACTGTAGATATTTCTTTCTCTTCTTGAGGTGCCTTCATATTCTTTCAGAGCTATGATTGTATCTACGATCCTCAACGACTCCTTCTCGTTAGGGCGTTCTTCATTCCTATCCTTCCGGGGTTGATCTCTTCTGTCAATAAAATCCTTCAGATACCCTTTCTGCCCAAGTCTTTCAATATAGTCTTTTAACTGATAACAAACCTTAGTGTAGTGGCCATCGCTTCGGTGGTAGGTACAGAACTTGTGTTTGACTTTTTGGTAAGCGAAGCCAGCCTTTTCAACTAGGGTTTGTCTTTGATGGTGTCCAGAATTTGGTTGACGGGGATAGTCAAACGGGTGTAATTTTTTCCCCTCGGGTGGAACCAACCAACAGGTCTTGGTCTTTTTTTAATTCATTCCTCCTTTCACCCGTTTTCTCCATTCAGTCAGTTCCACACTTTCTCGTTCTCGAACTCCCCCCATCCTGATATTGGGCAGGGTTCTGTTGTTCTGTTAATTTCTGTATGTTTTTCTTTTCTTCCTCCCAAGGTTATATATGTTTGTGACCTAAGGAAAGTCTTCGCCATCGTAAGTGGTTTATTCTTGGACAAATCCTCAAACAAGGGTGAGTCTAGGTCCACATAGTCATCACAATTTTCAACTTTCATCATCTCATATTTAAAACAGTAAGTATAATCTTGTAGAGATTCGGCCTTTTTTATTGCAATCGTCACCAGGTATTCCGAATCCTCTATAACCATCTGGTAGGTAGGATATTGCTAAAAAAAATACAGAAGACGTTCTAGTAAAATTATGAATTGAACACGTGGGTCGAGGATGACACCATTTCAATATGTTGTCGTCTAGACTTGTGGGAAACATCCTGCACATTAGCTCATCCTCGTGTTGATACAACGCCATTAATTGCCTGAAATGGCGCAAGTGATCTACGCGATCAGTTTTCCCCTCATAGCACTTGAATTTAGGGGAACCGAATTTGTTTGGGACTAGGGGCTGCCAGAACTTCCGGTCACAAAGGGGTTTGTGTCAATGTTTCCAGATCCGCCACCCCAGTGAAACCTAATTTCCTCATTTCCAACATCTTCTTTTCCAACATCTTCTCCACTGCCCGCTCCGTCACTAGTTCCACTGGACCATTCTCGTTCATAGCTTCTCTCATGTTGTCATGAGAACTCACTTCTGGCTCATCACGACAGATGTTTTGACTGGCACCCAGATTTGGCTGCCTAGTTGTTAGTTCTCTTCGTTCTCCATCTCATAGGTTCTCATTTTTTCGTCCTCCCGCCACAGCCCTCTTACTTGCGTCCGCCTTTTTCTCTGCCACATCCCGTTGTAACGCTGCAATCTGATCTTTCACAGTTTGGCATGCGTTACGTAATGCTTCACTATTGCAGTTCTTCATTTTTTCATTCCCGTCAGAATGGTTTGGGTCATTTCCTACACTCCTGAGAGTTGTGCTGAATAGTTCACGGGGTTATTGATAGCATCGATCTCATTTCCCGATCCCATGCAGCACGTGATCTGGTTCGAGGTATTTTGGATTATGATCTTGGAGTTAATCTCATTTCTCTCAAAGAAAGCACCAAAATGAAAATGAAAAATTCCTCACACTCTAAAGAAAAATAAGAAAATAATGAGAGAGAAAGTTAATAAAAAATATGAATACGAGTGTAATTGCTTGACTGAGTCTTGAATGCCCCATGAGGTTACAATTAGCCTCTATTTATAGGTTTTCAAGAGATCAAATAAAATCTAATCGAGTTTATCTAATTTAACTAAAAATATGATTAACAAAATATTTGATAAGATTGAATTTATCAGCATTAACAACTGAACTAATTTTAATCGTCTAATTAAATCAACGGCCTTCATTTCTTCTCTTGGATTGCCACATCAGTTATATTCTTGCTTTCTTCTTATTAATCTTTCCTTGAGGACGTGTCAGAGAGAGAATTTATGTCCGTTCATTTTATTTTGGTAATATTTTCGTAACATAAGTGCCATGTCAATGCTAGTTTTATTTAAGAACTTGATTAGAAGTTAATTGCTTTTGCTTTCCAAATCAGTAGTGGATGAGAGAATTAAGTTGTGTAATCTTTTATATAGATATAAAGTTAGAAATGGACATCTCAAAATCTGTGTCCATAACTGTTTTTGCCAAGTGTCTAAACATGAAAAATTGACTAATCAATATTGTGCTAGAATATTAGCAAATATAATTTTTAGAATCTATTGTATTAAATACGAATGAATAAATCGATATATTAATACATAATAAATTGATATATTTTATTCATAATGAAGACATACTACTAAATATTGTAGTTAGTACGCACACCCCTTTGTCCTTTCGTCTTCCATCATTGAAGATTTGTTATCATTTAAATAATTAACTCTCTCATTTTCTATATATATTCAACTTTATATCATATAGAAATTATTACTTACAATTCTAATAAATAGGTTAAATATGATATTACAGATTAATAATGTGATCTAGGACTTTTATAACATTACGGATTTATATATATAATCTATAATTCATAATATATTAAAAAGTGTCAAGCAAATGAGAATTATTTTTGGCCAATATCACTTATTATTTTTAAATTCCTAAAATGATATTTTATACTTCACATGGCAATTGACTATTGACTTTTCAATTATATATATTTAATAGTGGGATATTCAAAGACAACTAATTGTAAATTACTAATAGTATTAATATTTTTTAAATATAGATTCACGATCAATGTTAATTACACATCACATTTTTTCTTAGTATTGAGATTCATGAACATATCCTTGAAAGAAAAAAATGTTAGTGAAGTTTTTTATTTCTAAATTTCCAAGACCAACAATAATAAAATATGTTTACGGAAAGATGCTCATTAATAAAATAGTAAAAAATCTATATATTTTTAGTGATTCTACGATGTATTGGCATTGTTAAATAAATAATTTTTAATTATTCAAAAATATAAAGTAGTGAGAAGTATAAAAATAATAAAATGTCACATATTTCTATCATATCGATACTAATTAGTCTACTCCTTGTATAAGATGACAATATAAAATTCAGTTAAAATACATCAATTGAAAGTTAAATGTCTGTGTTCACACTTTGATAAAGTATCTATATAAAACTTAATACCAAATATTTCTTTCCAACCTACATGGATTGAAGATGACCCTAAATTGTGAGGAAAAACTAAAATATTTAATGGTCTGGATCACATGCACAGCGCGTAACACTATACTAGTGTATTAAAACGGGAAAACAAGTCTAAATGTTTTGGACATCATGTCCACATGTTTTTTTCTAAATCATAAAATACCCCTCAAAGTATACTTGTCACATTTTTATTCATTATTAGCAGTTGGTACATATGAATAACCATAAACATAATCAATACAACTTTTGACTTGAAATAACCCAATTTTTTCAAGTGAAACAATCATACTTTTCAAGTGAAACAATAACATTTTTTTAAAGATGAAGCAATACAACTTTTATAAGTAGAGAAATATATATTATTATGATAGAAATGAACAATATAGAATTGTATAAATAATTATACAAAATTTACAAACAAAAATTTAAATTTACAATAAAAATGAAAAATGAAATATCAAAGTTTAAAATAAATATATGAAATAAATAATTTACTTCTAATGACATCATTTTGTCTTTTCATTACACTCTTAAGTTTCTTCGTACAAACACATATGATGTAATACGAGACATGATTGAATCAAAATATATCAATAAATACAAATAATACAACACACCATTGTACTAATTTTATTCAAATAGTTAAAAATAAATAATATGATATTATATATTTCTATTTAATTCACATAAACACAATATAATTATAAGTAATAATCACAACTAAAGATATAATATATTTAATTACACGTGCATTGCACGGATGCACGTGTATTGCACAGATGTATTGACTAGTATATTAAAATAATCATTGTTGTATGATGATTAGGATAGTTCATTGTTAAATTAATTAAATGATAGTTTTGATTATCACTGCTAATAAAGATATATATACGCTCATGGAAAAAATGAACTAAGAAATATAATATAAAGTTCATAATCTATCTATAATCTTATCTCATCTTATACTATACTAAAAGAGGCTTAAATGGAAGAAACTTTTAATTTTCTTTTTTTTATCTTTTAAATCTCCTTAAATATAGTACAAATTATGATTTTCACATGTTTTCTTATTTAATTTTAGAGCAATCCTATTTGGCTTAACTTGTGATGCATCACAAGTTTACGTGACGAAAATAGATTGGTTATAGTTTTTTTAACTTATCAAGATGCACCAATCCAATTGTGCCATATAGACTTGTGATGCATCACAAGTTAGGCTAAATTATATTTTCTTTAATTTTATTTAAACCTCCTTAAATGTAGCAGAAATTAGGGTTTCACATATTTTCTCATTTAATTTTATTCATATAATAATTTTATAATTTTCTATTTAATAATACTTTTTTAAATAGTTCTTGAAATTAAACATTCTTATAATATTATACAATTAGAATTTCAAATATTCATATAGATAAACTTTGATGACTTTGAAATTATTGAGATAGAATCTCAAGATTTGATGAATAATCATTTTCCACATCATTTAAATAGCAAAGTTATACAATACAATTATGATAATATTGCAATCAAGCTAATATATTTATTATTACCACTATTTTACTCTTAATTTAGACGTATAATTCTTTTAAAAAATATTATATTTACTTCAACTTTAATATTAATTTTAAATTCTATGTGTATTTTAAATATCTTAATACGTGAAAACACGTACTTCGACTAGTCTTTGATATATTAAAAGTGATATGAGAAGGGGAATCATATTTTCATAATCTTGTTCACTCCTTATTCTACAATTGTAAAATTACCATTGAGTCTATTAATGATGCATCATTAATGAATTTTATTCTTTTCTTATTTCTCAAAATAATGTATCTCTTGAACAAACTTTTTATTTTTTATTTTTAGACATGAGAATATATTAATTTATTTCGTCGTTAAGATATATTAGAAAAAATTCAGCAATAATCAAGAGAAGAATACAACTTATTTTTAGCTCAATTATCAATAGAGATCTAAGAAATAATATACTGAAAGAATCTAACTAAGAAATGTATAATGATCATTTTCCAGCATATAACTAACTTAATTGGAAATATTTTGACGAGAAAGACTTATGAAAAATATAAAAATTATAATTGAAGTTTTCTAATTTACAAATAAATGTATCTTATTCAAAGTTTTTATTTTTATTTTTATGAACAAGTAATATACAAGTAACAATAAAAATAACAAAAGTGAACATATCTCGTGCACCGCATGTGTAATTTAACTAGTATCTTAAAAAATGGTTAAAAATGGAGAAACTTTTGAATACCCTAATTTCCCTCTATATTTCTTCTAATTCTGCATTGTTGGCTGACGTTATTATCGTTACCAGAGTGGAAACCAGTAAAATGGTCATATGACTTGAACAACTTTACTTACTAATATTATTTTTCAACTTTCACATCCATAATCTTGGAATAGAAGTCCCTTAAATTAGATAATGCATGAATTGAATTAGGTTCATAAAAGTCTATTAGATTCGAACAAATTTCATTATTATAAATAGATGTTAAAAAACCACACAATTCCATTTCAACCGGCTCTTCCAACATACCATATCATATTTCTAGATTAAAAATCATGAGATCACGTTGAGACAGAACAAAATTGAGGAACTGTTGGGATCAAAGGGAAAAATATTGATAAATATCGATTTATATGAGTATTAATGGGGGGGGAGAGAGAGAGTTTAAGAACAAGAGAATGTAAGGAATAAATGCTCTGAGTTCTATTTACTTGAGTTGTATTGAATGCATCTATGTTTCATTTAACATACTGACCTTTATATAGGTTTCTTGATTTACGTGAACTGATTAGAATAATAATAAAAGGGAGGGAAAGTTTTTGCCAGGTATGACCATCCTTCTTTCCTTCTTTATCATTTTCTATCTTATTCATTCACCAATCAGTCACCGTCACTTGATGATTTCTCGTGGTTCAAGCCGATCAGTCGTAGCCACTTGGTAGCCTGACATCCTGTCTCGTCTGATTCATTCAGCTACTTCATCAATCATGCCACTTGACTATCATTCTGGACCCCTTTCTTTCATTCCCAACTTCCACAGTTCAGCGAGTGCCTTAACCGTTCGAGGTAGTTCTCTGAGTCTCTAGTTTCTATTCTCGTTCTAGAGGCGTGGATCCCCTTAGTCTTTTCCCATTCTTAAAGGCGTGAGCCCCTCGTCAGTCAGTTCCCGTTAACTAGTCATCTTTCCCCGTTCTGAGCTTCTCCCATTCTAGTGTGCTTTTTCTATTTTGATGTCCTCTTTCCGCTCTGATGTGCTGGTACCTCCCTTTTGCTTACGGGTGTCTCGTGACGTCAATCTTCTTTCTAGTTTTTGCTTTTCTGTGACTTTCTGCGAGCCTCGTGTTTGGCCCACCTTGTCAAATTGGCAGTGAGTGTTTTTAGCTGTTCATTTGCTCCCCATTACTCTTTGGCGATGCTCATCGAAGTGCAATGAATGTTTCCAGCACGTGTTTAGTTTTGGGGGAGTGGTTATCTTTGGTTCATCTTTACCTGTTTGTCACTTCATTTATCCTGCAAAACATTAATTGTTGACAAAAAAAGTCATTTATTTTTAAATAAGAAAATGGCAAACCATCATTGCCTCGTTTCTGGGGTTGCTGACACGTTCCTAAGAAATTTCATTTTATTTTCATGTCATCTTATCTTGTTGCGACACGCGCTTGCAGGATTCTTCTTTCCTTCCCGATGCACATCATTTCATTTACCATTCTTGTGTCTTTTCATTTTCAAATTTATTAAACATTTGAACTCGATTTTGGCGTCCATAGCTTATAGCACATAAGGTTTCCCTCATTTTTTCTTTTCACGCTAATTCCTACCTTCTGTAAGTCGCCCTTCTTTTCTTCTTTGTCTATGTTGTTTCTTTTCTTCTTGCTTTTCTGCTTCATTTTTCTTTCTCCGGTAGTAATGGAGGAGAAACCATTTAAGTCATTGTTCCCCTAGTCAGAAATAGGAACGAATTCAACCGCTTCCTTGCCTTCATCAGGACGCCTTCTCGCCAGACATAGTCTATGGTTTCAGGGAAGGAATCCTCAATTATTTCCGATGTAATCCCCCTTACCAGATATCTCTAGCCCCGATTTACATAGCCTTATGGTTAAAACTTCCTTTCTTTCCTCTTTTTCAAAATTTTTTTAGTACCTTCAACCTTGCCCCTTCCCAATATAGCCCGAGCACTTACATGGTTCTTTTAGGGATCGAAGCCCTCAATAAGAAACACAACTTGAATATAGGTGTAGATGAGATCCAAGTCGTGTCCTATTACTTAGTTCCCCATATGAGTGAGAAGCTGGGAGGACTAGTCACTGACCTCCCCAGTGGGGATAAAGGCTAGGATGAGGGTACTCTTCTCATAGGTGGAAACTGGGGCAGCGACGGCCGCTGGGTCATTCCCCTGATCTGGGGAGAGTTCAATAAGTAGCTTCCATTTCTTCTTTATTTTTCAGCTTTTGCTTAACTTTACTATTTTATTGTTGTTTTTATTTTTGGAAAACTAACCTATTTTTTATTTTGTGCAGACAAAAACCTAAACAAGAGGTCATTTACTCTGAAAGAAGCAGTCACGCGACTCTGTGACGCCTACAAGTGTCTAAAACAGGACTGGAGTGATCATCTCAACCCAAGTAAGAAGGTCAAAGTTACGGTCGCACCCATTCCAGTTGCTAAATCTGTTGCCTTTTCATCTTCTAAATCAGAAGTTCCTCAGGCCATCCTCGTTGCAATCCCTACTCATTTTTTTCCTCAAGTAGTCAGGACGAGTTCTTCTGAGTCTTCAAAATCAGATTGGGAAGGAGTGGAGTTTTCTCAAGAAGAAAGAGAATGCGAGAATCAACGAGAAGCTACACAGAAGGAGGCAGAAGAATAGGATGCGGTTTTCTATTTTGCGTATAACGAACTCGAGATGTCAAAGCGCCGGAAGAGTAACTTGAAGGACACCTGGTGAGAGAAAGCACCAGAAAATGGGGAATGCTAGTTCTTCAGGCATTATCTTAGAGGATGTCACTCCCCCCGTTCCTGATATCCCTGCCCCTGTTGCTAAGGTTTCTCATATTCTGTAGAGGACTGTCGTGCCCCTCCCTCATATGCTAAGAAGTTAACCTCTTCTTCCTCTGGTTCCTCGTGTGTGTCTGCGGAGATGGGCATCTGGAAGTGGCCGCGATGCCATGCGGCTCCACCGGACCCCCGTTCTTCACACGTGGTCGTGAAGGGGATCATGTCTGACGTGGACGCTTGTGCACTCCGCCAGATGTCCATCCATGATAAGGTTATCAACCTGAGTCATTCTCTAATGCAAGTACTTCCATTTCTTTTTGTCTTTTTACATCCATAGTGTAACTTCCTTACCAATTTTACTAACCCTTTTCAAATAGGCCGTGACTTACCAGAATGGGATTTGAGAGGATATTCACTCTGCTAAGGAAGAGATAGCCGGTTGTAGGAGGAAGGTGATGGAGACCACCAAGGCTTACGGCGTCGTTGCCTCCAAACGGGATGACTTTAAGAAGGTGGAGGTTGATCTTCAGCGGGTTATTGCCCGTTTGACTTCTAAGTTTGATGCGGCCACGGCTAAACAGTCAAAGCTTGATGAGTCTTTGTAAGAGTTAGAGAGGATCATCGAGATAAGTAGGGAGAATTAGATGTGGCCGATGAGGCTTTGGTTAAGTCACGCGAACGAGAGGCTAGACTCGCGATTGAGTACTAGGCCATGGTTGATGAGTACGAGAAGATGACTTATACGACGAGTTACAACGATTCCAAGATTGATAAACCTCCCCATATGTAGTTGGTCTCACTTCCTAACGAGCTCACTGATCCTAAGGCCGAGCTTCCCGCTTCCACCATTGAAGCGGCTGCTGAAGTTACTCCCGAGGACGTGGAGACTAAGCATTTTTTCCTTCTTTCCCTTTCCTTGCACTTTTCATCTTCTTGTATTTTTCTTGTATTGTTTCGAAATCATTTTGTAATTTTCATATTTTTAATGAAATAACTTCTTTCTTTAATATGCTTTGTCATTCCCTTTCATCTTAACACTTAGTATAAATTCATCAATCAATTTTCTCTAGCCTTCTTGACTGCTTAGTGAAATTCTATAAGCAATAAAAGACTATTTTCTCTTTTAACAGTTTCCATGGTTAAACTTTTACACAGTTAAGTAAAAATCGTTAACTTGTTTGATACTTAGTCCTTTAAACACTTGGAAATTTTTTCAAGGTAGCCTAGGTATGAGTATGTTTACATGTTTTGGCTGTTTCTACATTCTATCCGTTGAGGCTGGAATCCTTTCCCGTTAATTACAAGCGGGCCCGTTGGAGTCGCCAGCTTCAGTGGTTCTTTAGTTATTTTTCCTTTCACGAGTAGGGTTATGGGATACCCCTCTCAAGGGCATATCATGCCCCTAGTTTTTTCAAGAGTAGAAGTTATGAACTGCCCATCTCAAAGACTTTTTATGCCCTTACTTCCTTCTGGGAGTAGGACTTATGAAATGCTTCTCCAAAGGAATTTTAATTCTCTTAGTTCCTTCTGAGAGTAGGACATATAAATTGCCCATCTCAAGAACTTTTTATGCCCTTAGTTGTTTTTGAGATTATGACTTATGAACTGCCCCTCTCAAGAAATTTTTATGCCCTTAATTCCATTTAGTAATGATTTAGCTTAGGAGAGAAGATTGGCGCCACTATTTGTACATGGAAAACCCTTGCGGGAAAAAACCACGAGAAATATGTCACATTATAATGGATCTTTCACATTTTTTAAACAAAATATTTTTCAGATGAATTGCGTTCCATGGTTTCTGCAATTCCGTTCCCTCTTCCATTTCCAAGTGGTAATAGCCACTTCCTCATATTTTGCTGATGATGTACACTCCCTCCCATGTTGGCCCGAGCTTCCCTTCCATTTGGAAGATTTTTCTGAGGACAAGATCTCTTGTTTGGAATTCCCGTTTCCTTACTCTCTTCTGGAAATAATATCACCCTTTCTGTTTGTAATAGGCCATTTTGATTAGGACCGCTTCCCTTCTTCCCTCTAGTTCATCAAGACCATTTTTTAGGATTCCAATTTCTCTGAGAATGACTGCTTCTGCTCTATATGCTAATGCGAATGGGGTTTCCCCCATTGTCTCTCTCAAAGTCATTCTATATGCCCATAAGACCGTGAGTAGCTCTTACACCCATTTTCCTTTGGCGGATTCCAGCCGTTTCTTTAGGTTATCAAGTATGACCCGGTTTGATCTTTCTGCTTGCCCGTTCCCCTTTGGGTAGTAAGGCATGGATAAGCGATTCGTGATCTTCATATCTTCATAAATTGTTCTAACTAAGTTCTCAGTGAATTGAAGTCCATTGTTAGATACCAAGATATGGGAGATCCCGTACTTGCGCATCTAGTTTTTCCATAGGAACCCCCTTACTTCTTCCTCACGGATTCTGACTATGGTTTTCGCCTTGATCCACTTAGAAAAATAATCCGTTGCTACCAATAAAAAATGCTTCTGCTCAGGTGCCATGGGGAGTGGGTCAACAATGTCCAGGGCCCACTGCATGAACGACCAAGGACTAGCCATAATTTTGAGTTCTCCGGAGGCCATTTTTGCTACGGGTCCTAGACGCTGACACTTGTCGATCCTTTTCGCATACTGTTTGGCATCATGATGCATTCAGGGACAATAATATCCTTCATTCATGATTTTATGGGCTAGTGATCTGCCTCTAGTGTGGTTTCCGCATATGCCCTCATGTATTTCCGCTAACACATACTGGGTCTCCTTTTCTCGTAGACACTTCAGATACGAACCTGCAAACATTTTCTTATATAATACCCCATTAATCATCGTGTACCTGGAACCCCGTTATTGCATCTTTTTGGCAAGTAGTTTATCTTTAGGAAGCGTTCTGTCTTCTAGTAAGTGGATTATGTCATCCTGCCAACTAGGTTACTTTTCAACTTCTACATCAGCCACGTTATTCTACGGGAGAGAGATGTTTTACTCCTTTAGAATTTTCATGAGGACATTCCTTTTGTAAGGGAAACGTAATCAAGATCCTAGATTTTTCAGGGCATCTGCGTGCCCGTTCTCAGTCCTCAGAATTTGTTGGATCTCATTTTTTTTTGTGTGCTGAGGAGATCATTTGCCTGTTACAAATAGTTCACCATCCATTCGTCTTTTGCTACGTATTCCCCTGTGACCTGCTTCATGATCAAAATGGAGTCACATAAATTTTTTACATTTTACATCAGTTACCTCATATTCCCACAGTTGGGATACTCCCGCGATCAGTGCTTCATACCCTGCTTCATTTTTGACACATTGAATTCAAAGGAGTTGAAGTGTTCCAATATTTCTCCGAAGGGAGTTTGTACTACTACCCCCTTTCCTGCTCTGCTACTCTTTGAAGCACCGTCAACAAAGAGTTTCTAAGTTCTATCGTCTTTCGTTTGGTGGGTTTCCCGTTCAACTTCCCCTGCTATGAAATCTGCTATGAAATCGGCTAACACCTGCCCTTTTATTGAAGTTTGGGGCTCGTAACTGATGTCAAACTGGATCAGCTCAATTGACCACTGAGGTATTCTCCTGCTTGCCTCTGTCGAGTGTAATGGAAGAATCGTCTAATACCTTGATACTGTGGGCCTGGAAACAAGGTCTTAACTTCCGTGCTGTAGTTATAATGGCCAGTACTAATTTCTCCATCCGTTTATATCTCGTTTCTGCTACTACAAGACTTTTGCTTGTGAAGTATATAGGTTTCTATTTCCTTTCCTCTTCTTTGATGAGTACTGTACTGATCACCCCCGTGGAGACGGCTATGTACAATAGAAGCTACCCTCGAGAGTAGATTTGGAGAGTAAGGGGGAGTTATTAAGTACTCCTTGATCTTGGCAAAGGCTTCCTCATAGTCATCATTCTAGCCGCTCGCAGGATTTTTCTACAACCTCTCAAAGAAAGGCTTGCATCTGTCCGTTGACCTGGAGGTGAACATGTTTAGGGAAACTAGTCTTCCTATTAACCCTTAGATGTCTTTGAGGATCAGTGAAGACCTCATTTTTGTGATCGCCTTTTTATGGTCTGGGTTCACTTCGATTCCCCATTGTCTAATTAGGTGCCCAAAAAACTTTCTCGTCGCCACTCCAAAAGTACACCTCTCTGGGTTCAACTTCATGGAATTTCTCCTTAGAACATAAAAGTCTTCTTTAAGGTCCTAAATGTGGTCTTCCCGCTTCTTACTTTTTACCAACATGTTATCAACATAGACTTCCATATTCTTCCCGATCTACTCATGAAAGACCTTGTTCACCAGCCTTTGATAAGTTGCACCTACATTCTTCATACCAAAGGGTATGACTTTGTAACAATAGACTCCGTACTCAGTAATAAAAGAAGTTTTTTCCTGATCGGGTTTGAACATTTTCACTTGATTGTAACCTGAGTAAACATCTATGAAGCTGAGCAATTCATGCCTCAAAGTGGCGTCTACCATTT
Source organism: Datisca glomerata (assembly GCA_003255025.1). NCBI lineage: Eukaryota > Viridiplantae > Streptophyta > Magnoliopsida > Cucurbitales > Datiscaceae > Datisca > Datisca glomerata. The sequence goes on from QANY01002564.1 coordinate 93,439, forward strand.
GGTTATCCTTGGCAGCGGGCATTCATCTTTGGGGCATGCCTTGTTTAGGTCAGTGAAGTCAACGTAGATCTTCCACTTCCTATTCTTCCTCCGTACCATTACTACGTTAGCTAGCCATTCGGGATAGTTTACCTCTCTGATTAAATCTGCTATCAAGAGCTTCTCAACCACATCTTTGATCACTTGATTCCATTCAGGAGCGAAGCTTCTCTTCCTTTGTTTCACAGTAGGATCCATGTCAATCTGTGGCAGATGATCTCTTCTAAAATGTCAGGCATCTCTTGTGTCGTTGCTACAAATACATCTCTTTTTTACCTCAGAAACTCTATCAAAATCTTTTTTTCATTTTCCTCGAGACCGACACCAACGTTGGTTATCTTCTGGGTCCCTTCTTCCAAACATATGAGCAGTGTTTCATCTTGCATCTTGTACCTCGGGTCGTCTTGCTCATTTTATTGTGATTGTATAAATCCACTAGCCTTTTTCCTTCGACCTTCTCTGTAGCTTTTTTCTTTATAGATTCTAAAGCAGTCACTGAACAGATGTGAGACACGTTCTGGTCGCCTCTTATTGTTTTCACTCCCTCTAGTGATGGGTACTTCAACACTTCGTAGAATGTTGAGGGTACAACCTCCATCCTGTGGAGCCAGGTCCTCCATAGAATTGCGTTGTACGGGAAAGTCGTTCCCAGTACCATGAACTTAGTCGTATGGTTAACAGAGTCCCGATCACTAGGAGAGTCAGAGTTCTTTCCTAGTAGTTGATGGCTCCATTGAAACCGATTAGTGGTTGCAAAGTACCTTGCAGCTTTTGGTCTCCTGCAGACATTTTCTCCACGATCACTCGGTATAGGATGTTCATTGTGCTTCCATCATCCACCATGACCCTCCTTAACAAGCAGCTGCCAACTTGTATTGAAATGATGAGGGCATCATTGTGGTGTTCGTGATGCTCCAGATCGTAAATGTTGAATACTAGCGGGGAATCCCCGTAGCCGCTTGAAGACTTTTACTGATGTTATTATCTAATGTTAGCCACTTGCAATATATCTTCCTTTCCTTTGTTGCCGTCCCCTCCTATTCGGTTAATGCTATAACTGTGTCAACGATGTGGAGGGGCTATTTTCCCTTATCATGCCTATCTTCTTCTCGACTGTCTTCCTCAGTTTCACGTTTTTGTTCATCATTTTCCACAAATTGGCTAAGGTACTCTTCTTTGGTTAGCTGTTAAATATAGTTCTTGAGTTGAAAATAGTCTCGCGTTTAATGCTCGTTGCTCTTATGATATAAACAATATTTATCTTTATCCATGGTGAACGGGGCTGATCTTTTCAGCCAAGATTTGTCTTTAATTGTCTATAGTATTTGGTTGACCGAGATGGTCAACGGTGTGTAGACTTTATCTCTCGAGGGGACTCTATCAAGATCTCACCTCCGATACATATTCCTTTCTTTTTGGAATTTCCTCCCATATGTTCTTTTTTTTCATCATGATTCATTCTTTCGAGTATTACACTTCTTTCCTGCTTCCGAGATTCTACTTTTTCCATTCAACCATTCATTGCATACTCCTATTCTCTTCCTCCGAGGTAATATAAGTCTCCACCATTTGGAAAACTTCCACAATAGAAAGGGGCTTCACCTTGAACAGATCCTCGAAAAAGGGTGACTTTGGGTCCACACCTCGATGAAAGGCTAATCTGGCGAATCGATCGTCGTAGTTCTCGACCTTGGCCATCTCATTTTTGAAGCAATGAGTGTACTCCTACAGGGACTCCCCTTCCTTGATAGAGATTTTCATTAGGTGTTCGAGTCTTCCATGACCGTATGGTAAGTAGAGTATTATGCTATGAAAAGGGAGGACATAATAGTGAAGTTTGTGATCAAGTGCATCAACAAGGAATGATACCACTTCAAAGTCATCCTGTCTAGACTGGTGGGGAACATTCTGTACATCAACTTGTCATAGTGTTAGTACAACGCCATGTCTTGTCTGAATCGTCGAAGATGGTCTACGAGATCAATCTTTCCTTCATAGCATTTGAATCTGGGAGTAACAAATTTTTTGGGTACGGGCGCTGCTAGGATTTCTAGGCTTAATGGAGTCCGGATAAGAGATTTAACGTCAGTTTTTCCCGTACTCCCAAGATTCTTTATTTCCATAATCTATTGGTCACAAGGTTCTGTGACTAAACTTTTTCTTCCCATCTCATGTTTCTACTGTTCTCGAGGTCTCCTTGTCTTCCGTCTCGATGGTTGCCCCCAAAGTGGGCTTCCTATTCATCGTTGTTTTCCCGTTTGTCATCATTCACCTGTTGGCTAACCTCTGCTCGCATTTTTACGAGTTCCTGTTGTAGTGTGTTCATTTTATCTTGCACATTTTGCCATGCATTACGTATTGCTTCACCGTTCCTCCATTCCATCTCATGCATCCCATTTAGCATTGTCTGTAACATTTTCGTCAGTACGGTTGGTTGATCTACATTCTCATCTTCGTTCCTGGTTCTATTGTCTTCATTTAATGCTGCGTTGGATCTAACCTCTGCATGTTTATGGTTTTGTAGGCTGGGTCTCTTAAGCTTTTCTCTCAACTCAATGAAAGCGTCAAAATGTAAATGATTTTTTTCATTAATCAGGGATCAAAGATAAAAGTATTAATAAATGCTGATTTATATGAGTATTAATAAAGGAGAGAGAGATAGTTTAAGAACAAGAAAATGTAAGGAATAAATGCTCTGAGTTCTATTTGCTTGAGTTGTAGTGAATGCATGTGTTTTATTTAACACACTGACCTTTATATAGGCTTCCTAATTTATATGAACTGATTAAAATAAAAATAAAGGAAGGGGACGTTTCTGCCAGGTATAGCCCTCCTTCCCTTCCTTATTTATCATTTCCATTTGTCACATTCAGACACCAATCAGTCACAACCACTTGGTGTCGTGGTTTGAGACGATCAGTCATAGTCACTTGGTGGCCTACCATCCATCTCGTCTGATTCATTCAGCTACTTAATCAATCATGCCACTTGACTGTCATTCTAGACCCCTTTCCTCCATTCCCGGCTTACACAGTTCAACGGGTGCCTTACCCGTTCAGAGTAGTTCTCTGAGTATTAAGTTCATATTTATGTTCCAGAGGTATAGATCCCCTTAGTCTTTTTTCCCATTTTTGAATGCACGAGCCCCTCGTCATTCTGTTCCCGTTAACTAGTCATCTTTCCTCATTCTGATGCTTCTCCCGTTTTGATATTCTCTTTCTGTTCTGATGCTTTTTCCCTGTTCTGATGCTTCTCCCATTCTAATGTGCTTTTTCCATTCTGATGTTCTCTTTCTGTTCTGATGTGCTGGTCCCTCACGCTTGCTTACCGGTGTCTCATGACTTCAGTCTTCTTTCTTGTGTCCTATTTTCTGTGACTTTCCACGAGCCCTTTGGTTGGCCCACCACGTCAACGTGACAATGAGTATTTTTGGCCTATTAGCTTATTATGTAAGGAACTAAAATCTTCTGTAAACACTCAACAACTCAATATTAGCCTTTCATTTTTATTCATTTTAATTACTAACTAATAATTTATTATTTATAAAATTATAAATATCATTTACAAATTTATTAATTATTAATACGATGCATGGGGTTATTAGAATCAATGTTAATAGATCTAAAATAGAAAAATACATGAATGAATAGACAATATAGATTATAGTGACTTTTAATTATCATGAAAAATGTAATGCTTGGGTCGATGAATTATCAAGTTTAATATATTTTTACATAAGCACATGGTGCATGATATATATGCCTATATTTATGTCCAAGCAATTGTCTATATAAGAATTTAGTAAAAATTGGCAAATTTGACATGTGAAAATTGCATGGGTTTTAAAAAATAAAAATGTATTTAACTACATGTTGTGTAGCTAATAATTGAAGAATATAATGATATAAAATTATTAAAGTGAGACAAGAATGAAAATTATTTTTGGATCATTTTGTCCACTCCTTATTTTTATAATTTCAAAATTATTTTTGAATCTATTAGTGGTGCATCATTAATTGTAGTTTTTTTATTTCTCAAAGTAATGTATCTCTTAAGTAAACTTTTATTTTTTTTTACGTTTCTAATTTAAAATTTATTTTTAGGCATGAAAATATTAGATAAAAAATCAATAAAAGAATAAAACAGGTTTTTAGCTCATAGCGATCAAAGAAATAATATATTAAAGGAATCAAACTGAAAATATATAGAGGATGTTCTTCTAGCATAACTAAATTAATTGAAAATATTTTGGTAAGTAAGACTTATGTAAAGCATAAGGATTCATTTGGTATGTGTTAAGTAAAAATGCTGAGAATGTTAAGTTGTTGAGTAAGTTTAAGTTGTAAAGTTAGATGACAAGAATTTAATATTAGCATGTTTGGTAACATATAGTTTAGTGACAAAGTTATTAAAAAAGTACGATTACTTTGTTTGATATGTAGGAAACTTCTGTTAAGTTGTTAGCAAAGTTTGATAAAAATGCTGAGAAAGAATCAAATTTTATTTATTTAGATAAAACATGCAATTAGAAATCATAGAGTTTGAAATAACCATATATATTTGAAAGAAATCTAATATGTTTTTATGAGTTCTACAAATACATAATGTCCTGCATAATTTTTTTTTACACCCATATTTAACTATTGTAAATTTAGTCAATATTTATTTTGGGGACATAAATAAATAGAATTTTTATTGTGTTAGTTATCGCGTGCAATGCACAAATTAGAAACTAGTCTTACTATATCTAAAAGCTTACATTTTTGAAAAATATTTGTTGGATACAATTGTCCAACTAAAATTTTATTATACCACATTCATCCTCAACTACATTTGTTTCATACCACAATTATCCATCATTAAGCTTACATTAAGTAATGTTAACCTTTAAATTATTTTAAATAACAACATTAACTAGATTATAAATTTATAATCGTTTCAAAACCAACATGGGCGCATGCACGCACAGAGTACTTATAATTTATAAATATATTCAAAATCACCTTTTAATATTTTTATTGTAAACAAAAAGAAGATAGTAACATGTCTTCTACAATTTTTATATTTTTAAAAATTAAAATAAATACAATATGATATAATACTTATAATTTATAATTACATTCAAAATCAAATTTTAGGTTTCAAAAAATAAATACAATAAATCATACTGTAATAAATATATTTAACAACTTAATTTTCACAATAATATAATATATATAATTTTATTTCATTATGATATTCATTTTTTAATAGTTTTAAAATTAAAAAAAATATATCATACTATAATGAGATAGTAAATTGGTTGACTCAAATGGTACATGAATACATAACACTTCTTCTACAATTAATATATTTAAGATCTTAAATTACATAAAAATATAGTTCACCGTTCATCTTCAACAGTTTTCCTAAGTTTCTAATTATCCCACTTCAAATATTAATTTCAACTTATCTTTTTTACTTCAACCATTTTCACATTTAGCATTTCAATGTAGCCGTTTTTAAGCACATTTAGTTAGACACTTTTTTCTTTTAAGCCACATGATTTGTGATTGATTACAGAAAAAGGATCACCAATCCAGTGTAATCAACCATTTTATAACGATTTTAACACTCTTTATGATTTTAAGGTATCTTAAGAGTCACTTTTTAAGTATTAATAGTCATTTGTTCTCTCCTATGTCTCCAATTTGAACCCAACGAGTGCCTATAAAACATTAACATTCTATCCCTAATTAACTAACCTTACATCATGTATAATATATATTTAGGCTAAAGATTTAATTTTAGACAACCTCCTTGAATAACTAATATTTCAGTTTGAATAGTTAGACTAACATTAAAAATTTGATGTGTCACTAATAATGATTAGTAGAAATTAATAGGCTAAAATTATTACATGAATTTAATAAATATAGATAATATATTAAGATTCAGATTTGCATCCAGATACATAATAATAATAATAATAATAATAATAATAATAATAATAATAATAATAATAATAATAATAATAAGTGATAGGGCGACCCTCTTTCTTGCTGGTGATGATGAGATCGGTGAGGGTAAGGGATGCACATGTTTGAACGTAGACAAGTAGTGGTCGCCATCGTCCCCAAGTTTCAAACCATCGCCGTATATGTCAGTGAAGATAGCGAAAGATAAGCGGTTGGGTGTCGAACCATTGGTCATGCAGTGGCGGGTGGTGTCGGTTGTGAGAAGGTGCATGAGCACCAAGGCGAAGGAGGCGTTTGGAAAATTGAAGGGAATGTTTTATCTGGCTTTGCATGGGGAAAGATATGAGAAGGAAGTGGTGTTGGTTCATCATGGTGGAGTACTGGAGTAATCCGTGTACTTATTAAGGACATTCTTGATAGTTTAAAAAAAATTAACATCGTTAGTATGAAAAATAATATTTTTGGGAGGTTTTTTTTATCTACAAAATAAAATATTAAGGGAGATCCGTATTTTTTTAAAATTACAGGGGGTGTTTATATAATTTTCTCTCATATTAAAATATAATACCTCGTGCAATGCACGTGCTACATAACTAATATATTTAAAAGTGTTTTATTTTAGAGAAACATTTGAAATCCAAAAATATCACGTCTTCTAAGATGACTATTTGACATCATCATTTTATCTGAAAGTTTGTTTCCTAACTAATGCGTATACATAAGTATTAGTGCTTAAACTGATTGGCCATCTTGTTTACAAACTCAATTCAAAAGTGCTTAAACTAATAGATTTAAAAGTGTTTTATTTTGGAGAAAAATTAAAATCCAAAAATATAACTTCTTTTGAGATGACTATTTGACATTATCATTTTATCTGAAAGTTTGTTTCCTAACTAATGTGTATACATAAGTATTAGTGCTTAAACTTATTGGCCATCGTTTTTACAAACTCATTCCAAAAGCGCTTAAACTAATATATTTAAAAGTGTTTTATTTTGAAGAAACATTTGAAATCCAAAAATACCACTTCTTTTAAGATGACTATTTGACATCATCATTTTATCTAAAGTTGGTTTCCTAATTAATGCGTATACATAAGTATTAGTGTTTAAACTTATTGGCCATCTTTATTACAACTTAATTCATGCACTTAAAATTTTAACATACTACCATGCATGTGATAATCGCCATTATTTTGTGTTTTAACTAATTTTTTTATCTATAATCTATAACATCTTAAAAAAAATATTATTAAGAACAAATTTTTAAAATTCAAAAATACCCTTTCTTTTAAAGACTTTTAAATTTAAATTCAATGAACTATCTATCCAAACTCAAATCAAATACATGTTTGAGCTCTACAAAGACTTTTCAAGGCGCCTAGGAGAAAACTAAACTAAATGATTAATGTGACTCTTGGGATGAGAGGAAACACTTAAAAATAAAGCTTTTATTCACTACCATGGGGTCAATTTCGCTCACAAAACTTTGTATTTGATTAGTTTTCTTTTTATTAGTTTGTTGATTATGTTTGCTCGAAAATTTGGATACTTTCTCATGCTGAGTTTTTGAGTTCTCATATTCAGTTATTGAGTTTCTAATATATGGTTGGTTCTCTTTCAGGTGAACTTATGTGGTATTGGTAAGTAATTTTGAGTATTTTATTGGCTTATTTTTTGTTTTTATATCCATTTTCTCTACTTTTCTGTATTGTTATCATATATTTTTTACTCTTTGTTAGATAACTCTGTTCAATTATTTCCTCTCAATTGTTTTTTTTTCTAGAAGGGGTTACATCAGTATCAAGATACTTCTGCAATATAAATAAAAAGTATCTAGGTTTGGCTATTTTAGCACCTTAATTGCGAATGATTTATGACTTTTCTACTCTAAAAGTATGTGTTTTGCTTTACAATTGGTTCTGATGGATGGTAATACTACAGACGTTTCCTTCTTCCCTAGGCCCTTGCCCTCTTGGTGTGATGTAGTTTATCAATAAACTCTTTCAAGATATTTTATATCTTAAGCTATTAACATTACGAGAATTACAAAGTAAAAGGAAAATTATGAGAGCCTTCTATATTCCTAAGCCGATAATATGCTGCCCAGAAAATGGATATGTAAAAGTTTTGTTAAATGTTAAATATTACAAACAACAAAATTTACTACATGGTTTTTTATTCATAGACCTTAATTTTTAACTTAAAGTGTTAACAATATTTTTTCCAAAACTGAGGTACGATATAAACATTATAACATGATTGTTTATAGACGTGCCACGTGCTAATTATATACTAGTTAGAATAAAAGTATCTTATAGTTGATTGATGCATGGATCGGACTTGCATTTAGATGTAAATCTCTTAGGTAATAACAATTTTCATTATATAAATAGTTGTTGAGAAACATAAGGAAATGTCCATTCCAACATGCTATTACAAACACACAAATAGTCAATATTGATTCAAAGAGATCAAACATGTAATTGTTAGGATTTTATCCTAAAAGCATGAGAATTTTATGTTTCCATTCACAATATGTTTTAAATTATAATAATTGATATTTATAAATTAAATATTCTTGTTAAGGTCCACAACTATATAGTATATGGTTTATGAGTCTCATGGAGTTTAGCTCATAGAAACAAGATATAAACTAAGAGTTCTTTATGACTTGAAAACTTATTGTTTTTACAGTTTAGTGAAATTGTGAACTGTCAATTAGAAGAAGACTGTAGTACATCAACTCTATCATAGAGTAGCTTACCTTGGTTATTAGGTGGAATGTCTAGTTAATTACTAGTGCATTTGAAATGCATAGAAAGAACAAATGACTCTAATTTTTGGTAAAATATTATATTAAAAAATCATGACTCATTGCTATCCTATTATGAGTGCTCTTAATCTTGAAAGACTTATGATCTTGTATTCATATCTTGATCAATTTGATTTGCTATGCATGAGACTTTAAGAGTCAATATTTCCTGTGGATAGTACATTTTTAATTAAGTAAGATAGTACCTCTTAGGTAATTCATTTGTATGATCATATAAATAAAACGCTAAATATCTCTAATGAAGTATTAGAGACTTGCTCATTTTACTTGAAACATCAAATATGAAAATTATCATGGTTGATCAGTAGAACAAGATTTGGAACCTAACGATATGAGATATGTATTAACATAGGTCGATAGTACTTCACATAATTATATATGGTACTAGATTTTACAGAGACATAACATAATGAATAATGTTTCATGGATTATAACATTAAGTAGTATACAATGTGATTAGACTTCAACTATAATTTATAGTGGAATAGTTAAGAAGTCCATATATAGGTTTGATCGGTAGACTTTATTAGTTAAATAGCCAAGAGATTTTTTCCTTATGATCCCTAGCAAGCCTATCAATTTTTTGTAATGATGTGACCGGTGACTAATGACACAAAATGGATTCTCTCTTTAAGGTCAGAGAAAAGTGACATCTTTCAAGAGGTGACGATAAAAAAACACCCCGGATCATTTTTATCTACACTAGCCGATTTTCACAAGAGAGCAAAGTGAGTTTTTTGTTCAGCCACATATTCGAATGCTTACATGCTCACTCAAGGTTGATAATCCAAGAAATAATGTGAAAGATTAAAAGGTCTCTATATTCACACATTGAGATTCACGATTTCACATGATTTGGCATTCACATATTAGCATGCGGATTGAGGCATCCAGCTTATACATGGATCCATATTTCAAGCTTGATGTTGATTTCATATTTTAAAGTTCATGCATCGAGTGTATAACCGTTAATTGTTTCTAGGACCATGGATAAGTGTTGTGTGAAATTTATACGCAAGTGCACGTATCATTAAAAAGTAATAAAGTAATAAGTGAGTGTCATCTCCACAGGGATTGTGAAGAGTAATTAGCTAGCATAAATGAGTTTTAAACTTAATGAAGTTTACTAAAATGAAATGGATTTGATGATTACTAAATCTTAAGGTAAAATTCAAAAATAACAATGATTAGATATGAGTCAAGAGCTAAGGTAAATGTATTATAAGAAATGGCTGGATAAGTTAGAGAAATTAAATCACCTTTTAGTTGCCAATCTTAACTTAAATCTGTCTGAATTGCTATAGCATCACTAGCAACAGTAGCCTCAACTTCTCCTATGTATAAGTGATTTTCATTATTATATCTTAAGTACTTCAATTAGCTAGATCTTACATATTTTTATGCTAGAGTAAAATAAAGAACTTCAATTAATGGTTCGAGTTGTTTGGGCTTGCAAGATTAATAACACATTCCTATATTACCCATTATTTACTTAAATTACTAAAGAATGAAGTAAACTTGCATACTCAAGTTAGATCTACTGATTTAAACCCTTACAGTATTTAAATCAGTCGGTTTCTCATACATTCATGGTCAACAAAATAATGAGAATAAATATTAAGCACACTTGAATAAAATGCTACTAGATTAACTTTGCAATCCAAACATCAATAGTCAAGATTAACAACCTAAAAAAATTTCATCGATCACTCTAGCTAAAAAAGATTTGCTCATATTGAGCTTAAGGAAAATATCGAGCAATATTTCAATAATCATTAATTATGGAATATCGAGCTTCAACAAAAAGATAAAAATACAAAAGTAAATGAAGGATAAAGAATGAATAAAGAAGGAATAAAGGAATATCTACCGATATTGTCTTCTTCCCCATCGTCCTCTCTTTCCTTTGTCTGTACTCTTCCCTCTATTCTCTATGATTTTGTCTCCTCTATTCAATATAAAGTGTCATCTCTCTTATTCGAAGGATGTACTTTATAGTTATAACACCTCAAAACTAGGGTATACAATTGAAATATGACACTTATCGCTAAGCGAAGATGGTGATGAAAACACATGAGAATTAGTGCTGTCCAATTACTTTTTACTTGCATGAGCTCATCGCTCACTTTTAGGTGCCACTTGGATTAAAATGATGAATCTTTTCCGAGCATGCACATCCATTGTTGTAGCACTTCCTTATCTTTATGTTGTATCAATAAGTCACTTAATTCCCAACCTTGAAGTCCTACAAAAATAAACAATAGAATGAGTGCAATTACTGCTCATTTAATGCTAATTTAGCTAGAAAGATAGAATCATCCTATGAGAAAAAGTATAAGTGGAAAATGATAAAATAAAACTAAAAAAAAAGTAAACCACTCTTAAATTCCTAATGAATTAAGCTTGAAAGTTAGTAGATAACTCTAATTTCTTAAAATACTCACCCGAAACTTAAACCATTACTCATCCTTGAGTAATGATAAAAGAGACATGCAAAACATACAAGCAAAGGATTCAAATATCTCACTTCACAACAAATTTAAATTTTGGCATTTAGATCAAGCAATGAATTTCACCTTCAGACTCAGCTTAATCAACAAGCTCATGTTAAATTCATGCTCAATTCAGATCTTAAAGGCTCACTCTAAAACACGGCTATTCCGAAAAGTGAATCTACCCACACATGTGTAAGTGCACCGGAGACTATAGTTATCATTCTCAAATTGCTTAAGACCATTTTAAACCAAGTTCCTAGACTTAATTTAACATTCAAGCCTTACCTCTCAAATCTTTCTTATTTAATTTAGCTATATCAAGCAATTATCAAAATAGAAAGATACATTCAGATCAACCAAATATTACAAGCTATAGATACCATGCTGCAATTAATGATCCATTGATGTCTTTTCTTTTCTTTCTCTTTTTTTTTTAATGTTGGAATACCTCTAGATGTCAACATTGATGATGAAGACATTTGGTTGCTCAACAAGGTGATGAAGACATTTGGTTACTCAGTAATAACACAAGAAAGACTGCTTTAGCACTATTATTTTTCTTCGTTGTAGCAGACTCATGCCTCTAGCTGTCTTTTTACGTGAAAGCCAACATCGGTGATGAAAACACCCGGTTACTCAACAACTTAAAGTAGATGAGCCATTCTTACTTTATATTCACTTTCTTTTTCTTTAGATCAATGGAAGCAACACTCACATTTAACATAATTACAACATAAGTACCTTCCCCAAACTCGAGCATTTATTTCTCTTATAGACCGATTCCATTCTTCTCAGAGATCTCAAAGGTACGTCTAAACATTAAGCCTCTCTAAAGTTTAAAGCTACTCAAACTTTTAAAAGCAACAAACCAAAGCTCTAGGTGCAAAGGTTTTGGGGAAAGAATACTTATAAGGGAATAACATTGATAAAGGATTAACACCATTTAGTTTTTATTATCTTTTTCATTTCACCTTTTTCATTATTTTTATTAAATTGAATCATCATCAGGCTTCCTAAAACCAAAGACTTGCTACTTAAAAACAAGAATCATTACATAAAAAATAAATCCGACTAAAGCATTGAAAACATACCAACATCAAATAAAAAAGGGCATAGGCCCCCCAAACTTAAAGATGTACATTGTCCCCACTACATAAAAATTAAACCAAAAGTACTTAAACAAAAAGAAGTTAAAGGTTTTTGCAATAGAAAATAGAAAACAACCATAACAAATATCCAAATATCAGTTCCCAACAGAAGATTAAAGTAGCATCTAGGAAAAGATTTAGGGAAATGGCTTCCCTTGTTTGCTGTAACAAGCTGCAACAATCCATTAGCTTTTCAACACTTGGAGGAACTCCTCGCCTTCCTCTGCCAATCTTTCCCCATTTTCAACTTTCTCACCTTCAGCCTTCACACCATCAAACTTGCTTTACTCAGCTTTCCAGGGTTGAAGAATAGCTTCTAAAAAGGTAGGCAAAGGCTATACATGCTTTGTAAAGTTTTTTAGAAATGTTTTCTTCCAAGATTGGTCTCTTGATTGAACATATTCCAAATAAGATTGTTGCTGCTGCTCCAGAAGGAGGGTAACTAGGTTGTTTTCCTTTTTCAGCCATAAAGCATTCTATAGAAGTTAGGGTTATAACACCTCTATTTATCAACTTTTCCTCATCGCTAATGTAAGGCACTTTGGCCATGAAACACAGTCCAGTTATTAAACAAGGAAAAAATAAACATCCAATTTTCTTACGAACATGAAATGCAAATCTCTCTAGAAATTATCCTACCTACATTAATAGATTTCGCAGTCAGAAGAGCATGTAGCAAAATTAATCTTTCCTGAGTTATAGTTTGAATGTGAGTTGTTGGCATGATTTTAGTATAAATGAAATGGTACTAGACCTTAGCCCTAGGTTTTAAAGCAGATATTAAATATGTTTCGATTCCTTTAGATGAGATAGTATGCCGTTTCGTTCCTAATATGGTTACCTCATGCAAAATATTATTCAACTTAGTCTCAGACATGTTCTTAGAAAAAATAGAATATTCATCAAAATTTTCTAAATTAAAAAGCACATTTATGGCTTCAGGAGGAAAGGAAACAAAGATACATCTAACAGTCACTGAGGTTTAATCATGCTCTAATATATTTGCATAAAAATTCTCTTACAAAAGGCACCATATTATTTTCAGGATGAGAGCAAAATTTATTCCACCTTCTTTGTGCTATAATGGCTGATATGTCTTTCGGTATCCCCATGGTCTAAGTGTCTTTGATAACAAACCCTTTTTCTTCATGGAATTTCTTGACCCTTATGTCATTGTCATACTTTTCTATGCTTCTTCATTCACAAACTTCTCTATAGAGACAAACTTTTGGGCTGGATTCTTCTTCCTCATGATTGCAAGAAAAATAAAGCTTTTTTAGTCGAACAGGGGTTTGGATGTTAATCATGAAAGTGAGAGAACTTAAGAGGAAGAAGATAAAAGTCTTTTAGGGATATGAGAAAATTATTTAGCGCTGGTAGGTTTTCATCCCATGACAGTTCATTTAATGTGAACGGGCAACTGCCCCATCACGCCACGTAGCAATTGATTGGCGTGATCAACGTGAAATATTGAATGCAAATTTCGCACATGTGTGTATCTCGCTGAGATATTTTGTCTGGATTAGACTCCTTGGTGCTATAACATTTAATTTACATAGTGCTGTAGCATCCTCCACAGAACAAAATCCTTCCACACAGCTTGTCTTCAAATTAGGTTTCATTTTCTATTAAGCCTGCAAATACCCAACAAAGAGAAAATTAATATTTTTATGAGCAAATTCGTATTAGGAATTTAGAAGCAATTTACTAAAATAAACAAAACACAAAACATAAATCCTAACTCTAATTAGAAAAATGAACTTAAATAAAAGCAAAAATAAAAATAGAATTGCAAAACTAAAATAGAAGTAGCTTGGGTTGCCTCTAAAAAATGCTTGTTTAGGGTGGTCAACCTAACTTTGAGTTGTTTCATGGATCTTGAAGTGAAGTTGAGGTCTTCATTACGTCTACTTCATTTTCACAATATTTTTTTACCCTTTGTCCATTTACTCTGAATTCCCTACCTATTTTCTCATCTATCATGTCCACAGCTCCATAAGGATATTCTTTAAGCAGCTTGAAGGGTCCTAACCAACGAGATTTTAATTTTCCTGGGAATAACTTCAATCTGGATTTGAAAATAACAACACTTGAGTTCCTAGAATCATCTCTCTAGATGAAATCCTCTTATCATGCAATTTCTTTGTTTTCTCCAGTCTTACATTTTCAAGAAAATAACTTCAATTCATCGAACTCATTCAGTTGCAATACTCTATTTTTTCCAGCTGCCTGAAGATCTAAATTCAATTTCTTCACAGCCAGAATGCTCTATGTTGTAGCTATAAAGGTAACTGCCAGACTTTTCCAAAGACCAGTCTATAAGGAGGCATGTTAAGTGGAGACTTAAAGACTATTCTATATGCCCACAGTGCATCATCTAGCCTGCTTGACCAATCCTTTCTACTAGGATTTACCACTTTCTCCCGAATTCTTTTAATCTCATTGTTAAACAATTCAACCATCCTACTGATTTGAGGATGATAAGATGTAACAACTATATGCTTTACCCCATATTTTGCTAGGATCCCCTCAAAGAGTTTGTTACAGAAGTTGGTACCTTCATCATTGATAATGGCTCCAGGTGTGCCAAACTTTGTGAAAATGTTCTTTTGTAAAAAATTGACTACCACCCTAGAACCATTAGTTGGCAAAGCTGAAGCCTCCACCCACTTGGATACATAATCCACTGTAGCCAAGATGTACAAGTTACCAAAGATGGTGGGAATGATCTCATAAAGTCTATTCCCCATACATCAAATAATTCAACCAGTAGAATGTTATTCGTGGACATTTCTTACTTTTGTGAAATATTTCCTATCCTTCGACATTTATCACAGCATTTAACCAAGTCATGAGCATATTTTAAAATTGAGGGGCGGTAATAGCTTGATTGCAAAACCGTTGCAACTGTTATCAATCCTCCAAAATGACCTCCATAAGATGATGAATGACACTACTGTAAAATAATTTTCATTTCCTCTTCTGCCACGCATCTTCTAAATATTTGATCTGAATATTATTTATACAAATATAGGTCATCCCAATAATAGCTTTTTACCTATTGGAAAAACTTTCTTAATTGTTGTGAGTTCAATTCTCTAGTTAGCACTCCACTAGCTAGATAATTGAATATGTCAGCATATTAGGGTGCATTCATTTGAGTCACTGCCAATAACTGCTTATCTGGAAAAGTCTTTGTTATATAGTCTGTTCTTCTTTAACGCCATTCCCTTATTCAAGGCTTGACAAATGGTCAGCTACCTGATTCTCTATGCCTTTTCTATCTTCAATTTCAAGATCAAATTCTTACAGCAACATAATCCATCTGATTAACTTTGGTTTTGCATCTTTCTTAGAGATTAAATTTTTAATGGCTGGGTGATCTGTATAGACTGTCATCTTAATCCCAATCATGAATGCTCTAAACTTGTCAAATGCAAAAATAATAGCTAATAACTCCTTTTCTATTGTGGTGTAATTAAGTTAGCATCAGTGAGCATTTTGCTGGCATAATATATATAGTGAAAACCTTATGCTTCCTTTGACCAAGAACAACCCCCAACAACATGATCACTAGCATCAGACATCAATTCAAATGGAAACTCCCAGTTTGGAGCTACTATAATATATGCTGATATGAGTGCTTTCTTGAGCTTTAGAAAAGCTTGTTTGCAATCATCATTGAACTTTAAGGGTCTGTTATGCTTAAGAAACATGCATAAAGGTTTGGAAACTCTTTAGAAGTCTTTAATGAACTTTCTGTAAAATCTTTCATGTCCCAAAAAACTTCTAATTCCTTTTACTGATATGGAAGCAAGCAACTTCTAAATTACCTCTATCTTGGCCGTATCTTCCTTAATTCCTTTCATTAAAACTCTATGGCCTAAGACAATGCCTTTTTGAACCATGAAATGATATTTTTCCAGTTCAATACCAAATTAATCTCTTTACATCTTTCAAGTACTCTTTTAAGGTTTGTCAAGCATGATGTGTAAGATTCTCCAAAAACAGATAAGTCATCCATGGATAGCTTCAAGATTTGCTCTAATATATATGTGAAGATGGCCATCATGCATCTTTAAGAAATTTCTAGGGCATTACATAATTTAAATGGCATCATTCCGAAAGCAAAAGTGCCATATGGAAATGTTGTCTTCTCTTGATCTTTAGGTGCTATAGTAATCTGGTTATAACCTAAATACTCATATAGAAAATAGTAATATTTCATTACTGCTAGTTTGTCCAGGATCTGATCAATGAATGAAAATAGGAAGTGATCTTTCCATGTGGCATTGTTTAATTTCATAAAATCCATACAAACTCTCCAACCTATGACAATCATGGTTGGTATCAATTTATTGCTCTCATTAGCAATTACTGTTACACCTCATTTCTTTGGTACACGCTACATTAGACTCACTCATGCACTGTCTGAATTAAAATAGATAATTCTAGCATCTAACCACTTGATTATGTCCTTCTTCACCACTTCTCTCATGATGGGGTTCAACCTTTTTTTATTGTTCAATTGTGTTGCTGTTATTTTCTTCAAGCAAAATTTTATGCATGCAAATAGAATGCTAGTTCCCTTTATATCTTTGTCAACCTATTGCCTTCTTGTACCTTCCTAACACCTCAAGCAGCAACTGCTCATTTTCCATACTTAAAGATGGGGAGAGACTAACAGGTAAAGTGCTCTCTTTACCAAGATACACATATTTCAAATGAGATGGCAAATGCTTTATTTCCATAATGGGTGGTGACTCAACTGATGGTAAGGAAGGTTGAATTTGCTCTCTGAAAATTCTAATGACTCAAACTGTCTTCCAGCCCTGAAAATGGTTGTTTAGCTTGTAGCCATGTCATTTTAGCATCTTCTAGGTCAGTTCTATCATCCTCAAAATCATCAAAAGTCAAAGCTAGAAATTCAATTCTACTACAACTTCAACTTAATTTCTCCACCATGATGGAGTAGATTGCTCTCTTAGCTGAGCATTTTTCCCCATCATCACAAAGGAATTTCATAACATTGAACATATTAAAAGTAATTCGCTCATAATTAACCCTCTTAGTTAACTTAACTTTGTGCACATCAATAAGGGTCCTTCCCTTTTCCAAGAAAAGTCTACCAAGTATATTTGGCACTTCTCTGTTAGCTTCATATTCAAGTATAATGAGTCTACTGGAAAAATAAATTTGGCCACCTAAACTAACAAATTTTCAATCTTTCCTTCAGGATGTGCATATGATATGTTAGTTGCAGAGTAACAGTTGTTTGTCTAGCTTCATCAATGTCTAATTGTCTGAAAATTGACATTGGCATAAGATTTATACTTGCTCTAAGATCACATAAGCCTCTTCCATAGTATGCTTTCCAAATTGAGTAGATAGTAAAGCAACTATAGTCTTTCATCTTATGAGGTAGCTTGTTCTACAGTATCAAGCTACATTCATTAGTTAGTGCAATAGTTTCAAATTCCTCTAATCTCCTCTTCTTGGTTAAGTTTTCCTTCATGAATGTATTATAATTAGGCATTTGTTGCAGGGCTTCCACCAATAGAATATTGATCTGTAACTGCTTCAAGATGACTAGAAACTTAATGAAATACCCATCCTACTTCTTCTTCTAGAGACTTTGAGGAAATTGAGGTAGTGATCTTTCTATCCTATCTTCTGATACTTGCTGCATAGGTTATGATGTTTTGACAACATTATTTTCTAAAGCTTTCTTTGGCAGAGTTGCTTCTTTGACTCTATCTTCAACTTATTTTTTTGGTTTATCAAGAGGGTCAATTGTTGTTTTTCCACTTCTCAAATTCATGGTTTTACAATGCTTTTTACCCCCTCTACTTAGAATCTTAGTGTTGCATGATTGAGTTCCTTGAGCTTTGGTGTTTAAGGCATTTCTCAACTGCTTTACTTGGTTCTCCAAGTTTCTAAGTGATAGAGCTCGGCTTTGAATAATTGTTGATTGATTCTGAAAGACATACTCATTATTTACTATCTATTCTTTCAACAAACTTTCAAGTGTATTAGGCTACTCATATGAGTTTGACTTTTGCATTTGGGCCTGTTATAAAAAACCAAGCGGGTAGTACTGCCTCTTTTATGAATTTGAAGGTCATGCTCCTTGATTACTCTAATAAAAATTGGGATGTCATTTTCAACAAGGGTTATAGGTATTGGAATATAGATTGTTGTTTCTATTGAAGTTCCTTACATAATTAACTGAGGCAGGGTTGCTAGGACAACTTTTAAACAAGTGATCTTCTCCACAATAAACACATGAAACTTTAGTAACTTGGTTCAATGATTGAGTCATTCCATGATTCTGAGATGCTGTTGATACCATGCTCAATGACTTAATCATGTTAGTCAATGATGAAACTTATATTGTCAAAGCTGTAAGAACATCCACATCATGTAAACCTATGACTCTTTTACCTGATGTAGCCTTATAGTTGGCCATTGATAATTGTTGTTGGCTATCCTCTCAAGAATGTCATAAGCTTCATTGTAATATTTTGATAAGATTGTCCCATTTGCTGAAGCATCCAACATGAGCCTAGTTGAAGAGTTCATACCATTGTAAAATGTCTCCATTTAAATACAGTAAGAAATGTCATGATAGGGGCACTTCCTCAACAATTCTTTAAATCTCTCCCAACTTTATATAGTGATTCCTCCGCCAACTGATGGAAATAAGTGATCTCATTCCTTAGTTTTGCATTCTTGGTTGGAGGGAAGTACTTCATCAAAAAAATTTATGTTAAATCATTCCATGTAATGATTAAATCAAGTGGTAGGGAGTTCAACCATGCTCTGACCCTGTCTCTCAAAGAATAGAAAAATAGCCTCATTCTTAAAACATACTTTGTTGCATCTGAGATCTTAAATGCCTCACTAGCCTCCATAAACAGTATGAGATTAAGATGAAGGTCTTCAACAGGAAACCCATTAAATTGGCCCACAACCTGAAGCATCTGAAACATCACTGGCTTCAACTCAATTTTGGGTGCGTGAATTTCTACCGTAACAATCTGAGGATTCATGGCTTGAGGAGTAAGTATTGCATGGTCCCTAATGGACGTTTCACTATCTCTGCAATAACAATGACATTGGTACATTGTTAACATTTTGATTGTGGTTTTCATTAAAGACTACTATCTCTTCATTGAATGCCATTTATTCTATCGTAACCAGTCCTTTCTGTTCTCTCCTTAACTACCTTAAACTTCTCTCAATCTCTGGATCAAGATCAAATTCAGAAGATTGTTTTCTATGTATAAAAAACTCAAAACCTACAATAAAAATAATAGCGGATTTCAGTACATTAATCTAGGTGTTAAGTCAAAAACTAAAATAAACAACTAAGTTCTTCAATCGATCCCCAGGAACTATGCCAAAAATGTGTTGTGTGAAATCTATTTGCAAGTGCACGTGTCAATAATAAGTAAAAAATTGATAAGTGAGCGTCATCTCCAGATTGATTGTGAAGAGAAATTAGTAGCAGAAATCAGTTTTAAACCTAATGAATTTTACTAAAATGAAATGGAGTTGCTGATTACTAAATCCTAAGGTAAAATGAAAAAATAATAATGATTAGATATGAGTCAAGAGCTAAGGCAAATGTATTGTAAGTAATGGTTGGATGGGCTAGAGTAATTGAATCCAATTTTAGTTGTCCATATGATCTTAAATCTTTCTAAATTGCTAAACATCACTAGCAGTGGTAACCTCAACGTCTCCTATGTATGAGTGATTTTCATCCTTATAACTTAAATCCTTCAAATAGATCTTACATATTCCTATGCAAGAGTAAAATCAAGTACTTTGATTAATGGTTCCGGTTGTTTAGACTTGCAAGATGAATAATACATTTCTATATTACCCTCTATTTACATAATTTACTAAAGAATTAAGTAAACTTGCATTACTCACATTAAATCTACTGATTTAAACCCTTCTAATATTTAAATCATTGGGTTTCTCATATATTGATGGTCAGTCGAATAATGAGAATAAACATTAAGCACACTTGCATAAAATGCTACTAGATTAACTTTGTAATCCAAACACCAATAGTCAAGATTAATAACCTAAATGTTCATCAATCACTCAAGCTAAAGAGGATTAGCTCATATTGAGCTTAAGGAAAATATCGAGCAATATTCTAGTTTTTAATTATAGAATATCAAGCTTACAGAAGGAGAGAATACAAAAGTAAATGAAGGATAAAGAATGAATAAAGAAAGAATAAAGTAATATCTCCCAATATTCTCTTCTTCCCATTCGTCCTCTCTCTGCTTTTTCTGTACCCTTCCCTCTATTCTCTGCTATTCTGTCTCATCTATTCAATAAAAAGTGTAAGCTCTCTTCTCCAAAGGATGTACTTTCTATTTATAGCACCTCAAAACTAGAGTATACAGTTAAAATAGGACACTTGCCACTCAGTGAAAAGGGTGAGGACCATATGAGAATTAATGCTAGCTAGTTGCCCAACTACTTTTTACTCACACGAGCTCTTCACTCACTTTTAGTTACCGCCTAGATTAAAACAATAAAATATTTGCCAAGTATGCACGTTCATTGTTGTAGCGCTGAAAGTTTGTAGATAACTCTAATTTCTTAGAGTTCTCAATTAGGTGGTCTCACATATTTTTGAAAGATCAAGATAATTTTGCTGCACCAATTCCTTCATAAATGAATTATACAACCATTTCAAGACAATGGACGCAAACCATCAACAACCTCACAATATTGTGAGAAACACCATTGGTCAGATTCATCAGCGTCGCAGACGTTGTGATGACATAATGGTTGTCATAGCAACGACACACTATGTTTTGATAAAGAATTCTCAGAGGAAGAAGGCTTACTTGGGCATGACGAGTATTATGCTATAGTTCGTATCATATCCTACATACTTCTAGAACATTAGTACATTTCGTATACTTCATATCATCTATTATTCTTGATAGTTTTTTCTTGCACAAACATATGAGATGTATGTGATAGATAGTGTGAGTCTATTTGATAGAATGACACATGCGTGTCCTTTTACATGTCCTTGAACGATGAAACAAAAAAGTCAAGGTGTTCACACAAGTCTATTAAGGTTCTAAGAAACCAGATACGTGTGGTTGATTTCTAACTTATTTGATGATTGATGCGATGATATTTACGAAGCACTTTATATACCATCGGAAAGCTTATAGAATTAGACTTTCGATGCACTTGATGGAATTCAATTTAGAGATTTCTAGAGAAAGTTATGGTTATTTTCTCAAGATTGTTCAAGTGTTTTGTTGGGTTCGGGAATTGATAAAGTTTTCTCTTTTTGTGTTTCTTCTAAAGTTTCTAGGAGGAATCAGTTAACCAACAAACTTTGTAATTAACAAATCATTACTCGCATTAATTTTAGTCTTTAAACTAGAAGATACTTCACTTTAGAAATTGCCTACGCTTGGAGTGATGTTCTAAGTGTTCACAATAAATACCTTAGTAATGTAAGCCTTTAGCAATCAAGTTGAATTTTGAAAATAGATATTTTGAGAGGTGTATTCCTTCTCTTATCAAACCCTGTATCTTTTTGCTGGATTCCTTTGAGTGGTGAATTCAACTCTGGGCTTATTATTCTTTTCATTATTCCATAATTTCTACTCTCGAATTTCCATCCGATACCAGATTCGCATCAAAGCTCTTGGTTGTCATGGTTGGTTGTCACCATGCTTAAAATATTCAAGAGCAACCTGCCCGAGAAAGAGGCATGATATTGAAATTGAAGAGTTAAGAAGATAAATGCAAGAACTCCAACAATGAAGCAACTTGAGCCTTTTTAATATGATGCTTGAAGTCATAATTCTGAGGTAGAAGGTGCAAATGAAGAAGCAAAAGTCAATCATTTTCACATTTCTCGAAGTTAACTTTCAAGTTATGACTCTCTCACTACTACTACTCGTATATGAAGGAATCATGATTTTCAAAGTTTAAATTCTTTAGTTCAAAGGAAGAATGCAACCAGATGAGATTCTTGATAGGCTCCACACTGTTGAAGGAATTTTTTACTTTCAACATGTGTCTGATCTTGACAAGTAAAACTTGTAGTTGTGAGGTTAGAGAAGCATGCTTCTCTATGGTGGAAGAATCTTGAAAAATAATGAGATCGAGAAATTAGATGAAAGATCGTGTCATTCTCAAAAGTGAAAAGGGAACTCAAGAGAAATTATCTTCCTGACATCTACATGCAAGATGTCTTTCTCAATTTTCACAATTTTAGGCAAAATGAGTTACCACACAAGAGAAAATATCTCACTGTTGAGTTCGATGTTCTTATGATGAAGTGTGATCTTGTTAAACCTAAAGAGTAGACTATCACTCGTTATCTTGGAGGACTAAGGCCTGAGATAGGCAATGTTGTTCAATTGCACTATTATTGACATTATATTCATGTGTGTAAGCTTTCTCTCAATGTAGAAAAACAATAAGAGGAGGCTCATAGCTTTTGGTGTTTAACACGAGATGGTTCTTCTAATAGAGTTAATGTCTATACTTCTAAGACCGTTCAACCGTCAAAGTCTTCCAAATTTATTTGTAAGGAAGATGCAAGAGCTAGTTCAAAGCAGCCTTTGAAGACTCGTAGTGGTGGTTCTCATCGATGCTTTAAATGTAAAGGTTATGATCATATTGCTTCTAAATATCCCAATGATATTATTATGACTCTAATTGAAGCGGAATGCGACAATGAGCAAGTTGAGGAGTCTTCAACAAATCAAGTTGTCCAAACAGATGACGAAGAAGTCATTATACTGATTAATGTGAATCTCTTATTCTTTGAAGAAGCTTGAGTGTTGTCAATGAAGAACTAGAAGATAAATGGCTTCGAAAAAACATCTTCCACACTAAATGCATGTTTCTGAGCAAGGTGTATGACGTGGTGATTGATGTAGGTAGCTTTGAGAATGTAGTATCTACATAGAATGTGGATAAGTTAAATATGAAAATGGAGAAGCATCCCCATCCTTACAAGCTTTCACTTGAATCATTTTCCAGTGAAGAAAATTATAAAGATGAAGTTTTGTGTGATTTTATTCCTATAAATGTCTGTCATTTTCTTCTCGGTAGTCCCCTGACAATATGATAGAATGGCTTTGCATGATGGTTACAAAAACACTTATGCTTTTTTTAAGGATGGTGTTAATATTATTTTGGGTCTTCAGGATGCAAACAGAAGCTGGAAACATGTAATAAAGCTTATGTTTTTATGATTTTTTTAGGAGAATGAAGATGATGGGGTTCCACCTCCCTTAATGATGCTATTTCTGAAAGAATTTCATGATATCACGCCTAAGGAGATTTTATCTGGTCTTCCAACTTTGAGGGATATTCAACACTGTATTGACCTTGTGTCAGGTGCTATTCTCCCCAATAAAGCCACTTATAGAATGAGTCTGGAGGAGCATGAAGAATTACAAAGACAAGTAGATGAGCTTTTGACAAAAGGTTTATTAAGGGAAAGCATGTGTCATTGTGCTCTGCCAACTCTCCTTGTTCTTAAAGAGGATGGATATTGGCGAATGTGTATGGATAATAGAGCTTTGAATAAGATCACGATTGATTATCGCTTTCTTATTCCTCATCTTGATGGTTTGCTCGACCAACTTCATGGAGCCACTATATTCTCCAAGCTTGATCTTCGTAGTGTTTATCATCAGATACGTATGCGACTTAGAGATGAACGAAAAACAACTTCCATAATAAGTGATGGTCGCTATGAATGGATGGTAATTCCATTTGGCCTCTCTAGTGCTCCTAGCACTTTTATGCACCTCATGAAATCATATTTTTAAACATTTAAATTGAAAACTTATTGTCATGTACTTTGATGTCGTTCTTCTTTATAGTCGTAATGAGGAGCAAACATTTGCAACATCGTCGCAAAGTTCTTACCAATTTCTAAGACCAATGGTTGTTTTATGTCTTGAAGAAATGTGGGTCTTTCTTCAGTAGCCTCATGTTCTTGTGTTATGTTGTTTCTAAAAAAATCATGATGGATCAGTAAGCTAAAAGCTCTCTTGCCGCTTAAAATGCTACATGTTATACATGCTTTTTATTCGTGCTTCTTTTTATCGTTGGTTTATTAAATGTTTTAATTCAATTGTGATTTTGATCACTGAATGTCTAAAAGAAGATGGTTTTAAATGGACTGATGACGCACAAAAAAACTTTCAACTCATCTAGAGGAATGTAACTGAAGCAACACTCTTCAAAACTTTGAAAGGGTGTTTGAAGTTGAATGTGATGCTTCCAATACGGGAAATGGAGTTCTTAGTCAAGAAGGAAACCCAATTTCCTTCATTAGTGAGAATCATGTAGATTAGACTTTACCACCGATCTATGACACATATGAAGATGACTTAATGTTTGGGTTACCATATCAATAAGTTGATTGGATTGAGCAATATGATCGTGATTGGAGCGAAAATTTCAAAGTAGTTGAGCAAGTATGCTAAACCCCATCCAAGGCTGATGGTCCTTTTAAAGTCCTTCAATGTATTGTGGTGGTTTGGCAGAAACTCCAGTGAAAGAACATCTACTTATACATAATTGTCCGTGTAAGTCTCTCTACTCAACCGGCAAGCTCAAAAACTTTATTCATTTCCGTTGGTTTGTAGAACTGCCGATATAAAAACACCAGAAAAACTTCTTTTTCTTATAATAACATTTTAGTATGTATTATATTTTGTTGTGTTATAAGGTTCAAAAACTATTTATATTATATGAAAATATCATAATGGTGGTAAGTTAGCACAATAAATTTAACTAATTGAAGAAAAAAGAAAAGAAAATTCTCTTAATTAATGATTGATTAGAAAGCATTAATTAATTATATTAATAATTAAATGTTTATAGAGATAATTAAATCTTTTCATTACAAATTATTAAATTAACCGGTTCAATGTATGAATGGGCATAGATATCAACCGATGACGCTTAGGCGCATTAAAGTAATACATGATATAGTAGTATTTGAATAGTTGTACTAGATACATTTATACATAAAATGATTCTTATCCATATGACTTTCACTATATTATACATTATGGATCGCAAGAGGTCAACGATTACGTGAGTTGCTTAAACAATCTCAATTTGTCCCTCTGACGGTGTAAGAACTGATAATGACTATTCATACCGGAACAAATGGTTATCTTAAGTCATTAGAAATCAGATACGAAAATTTCTCGTTGAATTACGTACTTACTTAAAACGAATAAACATCAGTTCCAAGAAATCATATTTTCTACCAAGACATTCACTGATGAAGCGGAAACCCTTTTGAAAGAAGCTATTCAGCAGCAGATAGAACGTTTTCTACTTCAAGAACAAGTATAACAAGAAAAAGAATAAATTAATTCTTGATTTTTGTATCTTTCTTTTATTTATATAATTTAAATAATTAATAATATTAATAATAATTAACTATAATTCATATTATAATTTATTCATTTTATATCTTTTTATATTTGAAAATTTCATTCTTTTCATTGTTTAACTATGATTTATTTGTAATTTATTTTAAAAACAATATAGAATAAAAATGGCGTCTCTTATACAAATCATGCAAAATACCCCTTTTCTTGACATAAAAATATATATGGGAAAAAATTATCTTGAGTGAGAAATGAGAATTCATGAAAAGTTACAATCCTCACCGGGTAATAGTACACCTACACGTCTTCGTGTACAATGTTTTTCATAGTGGTTATAATAACGAGTTAAAAATATTATATGTTTTCATTGAGTACAACTATTAGTAGGTCACATTGTTAAACATTTAATAAACTAGGCTCATGAAAAAAAAGTGACGTTATATAAGTAGTACTGCCGCTGATCTCAAGCAAAAATGAATTAACTAACACCGCCTTTAGGTGAATGATTGGTTTTGGTCAAATTGAAATATAGATCAACAAAATATGTCACTTATTTGTCATTGCACTATGGTCGGCTACTACTTCTAACTAGGCTAATGGTCATCGGAGCACTTCCGGTATGATATTACCTATAATTTTACCTTTATGAATCTCATTTTCAAATCATATTGATGCGAGAGCAATGAAGAAAAAAGATAATGCACACTGACACATACATATTGACAACAAACTCCTAACAAAGTTCATCAAAATCTGTATACTAATCAAAATAATTTAGAGTGTGTACGGTTCGATTCTTCTAGTTAGTAAACTAAAAAATGTATTCTGATTGATTTTACAATTGTTCTCTAACAAGTCGAACCAAACTGACTAGAAAAGAACTTAACCGAACTCATCAATACATCTTTAACACACTGAATGAATATTGGACCCGCGCTCAAAATGATTTATATGGAAAGTATGTCTTAGAAAACTTTGGGCATTAACTATAAATGGGATGAATGGGCAATAATAATGTTGCTTAGCTCCATCCTTTTTTCTTTTCAGATTGTCACAAAATCGACCATAAGAATAGCACATGGCATAGGAAAATTACATGCTTAATATATTAAACTATTTTTGGTTGCTA
Source organism: Datisca glomerata (assembly GCA_003255025.1). NCBI lineage: Eukaryota > Viridiplantae > Streptophyta > Magnoliopsida > Cucurbitales > Datiscaceae > Datisca > Datisca glomerata. Next base: position 120,475 of record QANY01002564.1, read on the forward strand.
ATTGGCAGCGTTTTTTTTTATCACACTTATAAACTGTAAGACTTTCTCTCACACTTCTAAACTGTGAGACTTTCTCTCACATTTATAAACTGACTATCAGTCTCTTCCATTACCAATGTGGGATAATTCCAACAATCTCCCTCGTCACATATCGGATCCTAAGTCAGATAACCGTCGACTCACTTCACTCGGACCGTCATACATCAGGCTGTGAGTTGGGGAGCCAACAACTCACTTCACCCAGATTTACCACACATCAGGTTATGAATCGGAGGGCCAACGACTCACTTAACCTAGATTGAGCTGGTGATTTGTTGGATAAACCTAGCCCTGACTCTGATACTAGTATTGGATGTTGTTGGGTCTTCTCAATCCCAAAAGTTAGTTTTAGAGGTGAGATTTTCTCTCACACTTATAAACTGACTATATGTCTCTTTTACAACCGATATATGATAACCCCAACATTTTAGTGGCTTAGCGAATAATTTAGCAAACTTGACGCCAAATGCCTACAATGAAGACACATTTCATTATCTACTTCATTCTTTAGTGAAAACAAAATGGAATTATATCAGCCGCATTTGTAAATGTATTGAAAAAAACAAGTATAGATATCATTGTTAAATTTTATTGTTATTTTTTAATTTAATTATAACAGTGTTCCTTTCTTTACTTAGGCTAACTAATTAGTCCTCAAAGTACTAGCTATGATTTTATTAATAGGATGGCTCCAAAATTGTTAAAAAAATATATTTATTTGTAGGAGAATTCAGAATTGTGGAAGTGAAGGTAGTAAATACTTTGGTTAATTCTCACAATCAACTACTTATCACTTAAGATTGAGTTTGATATATATTTTGAATTAGCACACTAATCAGCACATAACAACAATAGCTTATACTAAATGTCCCAAACTAATTTCCAAATTAATTTTGCAGGACACAACCTTTATGAGATTTCCCAATATATATATTTATATATACTTTTTCACCTAAACATGATGGAAGATAGAAAAAAATGTTGAATAAGTAAAAGAAGTAACAAAAAAAACACCCTATAAATTATAATTTATAGAAGGAGGTCGTAAAACAACTCAAAATAAAATTGAAAAAAATGCTGAGTCTCACATTAACAGATAACTCTTGGACGTCATTGTGGAGAGGTCAATATTTATCTAACTTCATCTCTAATTTCTCTATTGACTTGAGATACAACATAAATAAGGTACCAATCATATTGACGGCAAAGACGTATATATTCCTGATAAGATAACATTAATAAAAAAGAATAACAATAATTAAGTAAAATATAATAGTATTGAGGTTAGTTTCAAAAACAAAGTAGTAGTATATATTGAGGTTGACTATGCATGGCCGAAATACACAGAAGCAAAATGAATGTAAACAAAGACAAGAGGACAGTGCATACCTGCTAGCCGAAAATTAATACATCATTATTTGCTTTGGTAGAGTTGGATTAGTTAGTGTTCTAAGCAATAAGTTACGTCATTGCTATATATTATACAAAGAATCTAATGTTGGTCGGTATCTAATCTTCTATTAAAGATTACTATTTATATGGATGAGAACTGCACATTTGACGACATGTCGGACGGAAAAATGTTCCTCGGTCTGATGAACGGGGATTTTTTTATTCTTTTTTTGTTACATATTATGGGTTGGTTGAGTAAACATTATAATTATATATTTTGAAATATTATCCAATTAAATGATTTAAGATCTCGGCCATATGAAATTAGTTGTGATCTCCTGTTAAGAATATACATGACAATTCAACAAGTGAGTAAGCATGCACTGCTGAGTTGTCTGGTGTAGCGCCTTATCAGTCAACTAAGGTTAGCAGTTTAGGTGCTTGAAGAGGCTTAGTCATTTAGCCTTACTGTTAGTTTCTTAGATTTCTGTTATGCCTCTCTCCACTTGTTAATGAGTTAATTGTAGCTCTTTACTCATGTAAGATCATACTGATATAAATAGTGAAATAATACACCGGTCTTAGTATGACAGTATATTAAGCCATTCTCCAAGAAACTCTCTTTCTCTCTCACAAGTTATATTTCTTTCCTTCTTTCAATCTTTATACTATTTGATGGTATCAGAGCCACATGCCTAAGTGTCAATGAAAAACACGAGAAGTAATGCAACTAATGAAAATACTGGTTCAAGCAACCCAACATCAGGCTTGACCAATATATTCAGCAACTCCCTAAGTAAAATTGTCAATCAAGCTAGACAAGAATAACTATGTGATATGTAATTCAAGAAAACCAGATAAGAAGTTAGCAAATGGCAGTAAAAATCCAGAGTACAATTTCTGGATAAGAAAGGACCAACTATTATTGATTTGGATGAGAGCTTCCATGACAAAGGGAATTTTAGCCATGATTATTCAATATGAATCCTCAGTTGAAGTTTGGAGGAGCCTAGAACAAAGTTTTGTGAGTCAATCAAAAGCAAGAATCATGCAATTGAGAAATTCTCTTCAAATAGTACCCAAAGGAAATGATTCTGTATCAAATTACTGTGATAAAAAGAGAAAAATAACTAATGTACTAGGAGCTGTTGGCCAACCTATCAGTGATCAGGATCTAATGATGTATGTGATGAATGGATTGGGTTCTGAATTTAACCCTGTGGTTATATCGATATAACCTTGAGAGCAGTTGAAATCTCAATGGAATAAATGAAAGCCTTGTATCTGTGTCATGAGAGCAGGCTTGAGAAGCAACATATTTTGAATGAAGCAACCTAAAAAATGAGTGAAAATACAATGTCAAACACTGGATTTAAAAAGAAATTTCAGTGGTGACCCTGGATCATCTAAGTTTGGAAAGAACCATGTAAGAAACAAACAGATGGGAAATTTTTATCCTTTGCCAAGCTTCAGGGGGAATATGAATGGAAGAAAAAGGGGAAGATCAAGTGGTGGCAGGATTGTGTGCTAAGTTTGTGGTGAACCTGTCCACTCAGCAAAAATCTGCTACTACAGGTATGAAAAAGGAAATCAAGAAAAAGCTCAGAATTAGAATTTTGGCAATACTCAAGGACAGTTTGGTGTGTTTTCTAGAAACCCTTCAACCTACATGGTGTATCCCTCTACCTACATAGCCTCTCCAGATTCAATGTATGACCACACCTGGTATGCTGACACTGCAGCAACCAACCATGTGACATCTGATTTGAGGAATCTAAGCCTTGCTCATGAGTAGCATGGACCAAGAAAGTTGGTTGTATGTAATGGTAAGTGTTTACACATTTCCCACATAGGTTCTACCTTGTTAACTTCTAAATTGTTTCCTCTTAAATTCAATAAACTTTTAAGAGTTCTTGATATCAAGAAAAACCTCATTAGCATCTCTAAACTAACTTTTGATACTAATTTTTTTGTTGAATTTCATGCTGAATTCTTTTTTGTAAAGGATAAAGCCTCAAGAATGCTTCTATTACAAGAGAGACTTAAGGATAAACTTTATCTTCTCTCATATCCAAGCATAAAAAAAGTCTCAACAAACAATTGTCATGTACAAAAAGTCATTCCTCGTACCGATAAATCTCATGCTACAGGAAAACCCACCTATTGAGACTGTTTTAAAAGGTTACAGTGGCGGTTTTAACCGCCGCCAAAAACATATGCGGCGGTTCGACAATCACCGCGGAAACTGTCATCGTAAAAGTTTTTACGATAGTTTTTTTAACTGCCGGAGGACTGCTGTTAAATCTTGACAAATAATGACAGTTTTTCTGACCTATACCAGCACTTATAGACCACCGGAAAAGGCGAAAACATATATAAAAAGAGGTGATTTTAAACCATCGCTAATATTCACACATTTAAAAAAATTGGGTTATTTAGCAAGATTGGGAAGCACTTACAACACTCATTTCAAGTATTGTATATGTGTATAAAAATAGCATATATTCATCATTCTGTAACCCTCAATTGATATAAATATACTCAAAAGAGTTAACACATTTGATATTATAAACACTCAAATTAAGAGTACCTGAAGAGTTAACATAATATGTTGTCAAAGACTCAAATATAAAGCATAACACGATGTTTCTTGTAATTGGGACCTTAAAATAGCCAATCTTTTCACTAGGCAAGAAATATTAATTAAGTGAATAAGTAGTCATGAGCAAAACTTTCATCAGTTCGGGATAAACATAAAAGCATCTTATAGTTTTAAAAAGAAGAGTTTAGATCATAAATTGCACTAAGAACCTAACAATTCACTTAGCTGGATTTCAATTCTCTATGTCCACCTCCCCCCACCCCCACATGAATCAATTCAATCATCTCTATTCAATTCTCTACTATCCAAGGTTTTGTACAGAAATTAGACAACATCAAAAGTTTCAAGGAGATAAAACCAAAATCTAGCTAAAATTTCATCAACCAAATAAGAATAAAGTTGTTTAGAGCTACCAGAAAAGACTAAAACAAAATTTTTTGGGGAAACATCAACTTAGAGAAAACTAAACGCACAAAATTTGAAAAAGGGGAAAGAAGAGGGTGGGTACCTTTTTGATAGAGAGGAGTTAAATGTTGAGGGAAGTGTTTGACTCTTTGAAAATGTCATTGTGAGTTTTTCTCACAAAGGTACCCAATTTTTAGTGGCCAATATCGGAAAATAATATCAAAAAGACCTGGGGACATAATACCTTTAACCAGAAAAACACATAGAGCAAGAGAACTGCTGCAATGCCAAGATGGAAAAGGAAGGCAAAAGTGGTAGGTGCTGCTGAAGTAGGGAAGTTCTTCAAGTTCACCTCCAAGCGCAACAACTATCCAAAGACATCAGAAAAGTTTTAACACTCTTTTCCCAGTTTAGTATGATAGTATTTCATTAGGGGAAAAACATTCATGGCGGGTCAAGTATAAAACTACATATTGTGTGACTAAAAGGGTGACAAGAAAATAATAATGAAGTTCACTAAAAAAGGAAGGAAATCTTGAAAATAGAGAGACTGCACATGTTAATAAGCTTCAATGGTCAAACTAAACATAGAAAATTTGGTGTTTTAAACATATTTTAAATCTTCATAATCAAACAAATAGATGATAAATATTTGCTAACAATGATAAATGCACAGAATGTTGCAAGGTGGTGTTCCCGAAAAAATGAACATTACTACTGATTTCAGCAAGCCCCAAAAAGTTAGCACATAATAAACCCTAGAGATTCTGAGATTCAAAGACAACAGGAAAGAAGAAGAAGATCTCACATGTAATGATGAAGCTAGGTAAGTTCCATTGAGAGAGAGAGGCTTTGAAACTCTCGATTTCATAGTTATGAGTAAAATAAAAAAAAACATCATAGCTCACGTACGAAGTTCGTGAAAGAGAAAGGAAAATCAGAGGGGTAATTAAACGATTATAGAGAGAAAGAGAGAGAGAGAGAGAGAGAGATCGTGGGCTCATTCGGAGAGAAATCACTACAAATCGTCCTTAGGTTTTGAGAGAGAAGAGAGATGTAAATTGCAGGTTGGGAAGGAAATGGGGATTTAAAAGACTTTTAGCGGCAATTCTAAAACCGCCGCTAAAAGCATATAAAAATCACCGCTAAATAGTGTACTTTAGGCGGAAGTTTTTAAAACCCGCCGGTAAACTTTTACCGCATTTTTTGGCAGTGGTTACTACAACAGCCGTAGTTAAACCACCACGAAATACCATTTTTCTTGTAGTGTAGCTCAATTCCGTCATAGTATGCTTAAGGTCTTAAATATTACAAATGCTAGTTCTAGCATTAACAAACCTTGTAATTCTTTTGATATTTCTCAATTGAATAATAGAATTCTTCATTCTGCCTATTATATTAATTGCTAAAAACTCATTCTCAAAACCCTTTACTTCTTTGCATAGTAATGAGAGGAATAATACTGATTACTCTACTAATACTGAGATATGGCATAGAAGGTTAGGACACCATGTACAAACTATACTAAATAAAGTGTTAAATTCGCAACCAAGAACACTTAAAAACTCCTTTTTGCTACTCATACCAAAGAGGTAAAAATCATGTTTTACCTTCCCCTATACCTGATTCTAGGACTTCAAAATCTGTAGAACTATTCTACACTGATCTCTAGGGACCCTCTCCTACTACTTCAAAGGAAGGGTATATGTATTACTTTTACCTTTTGGATGATTTTAGCAAATCTACTAGATTTTTCATCTGAAGTTAAAATCTGAGGCCTTAAACATCTTCATGACCTTCAAAACCTTTGTAGAGAATTAATTTGATAGCAAAATCAAATCCTTACTATCTGACTGAGGGGGTAAATTTAGGAGCTTTTCTCCATACCTTCAAACTGGTTTCATTCTCCTTGCACAAGCACAAATGCCTTTAAGTTTTTGGTAGGATACATTTCAACAACCATTTCTCTTTTAAATATACTGTCTACACCCACACTCAACCTTATTCCTCATTATCAGAAGTTATTCAATACGAAACCAGACTATCACACTTTAAAAAAATATTTGCTGTACTTGTTTTCCTCACCTTAGGCCATATAACATATACAAGGTAGATTTTTACTCTGATGTTCGTGTATTTATGGGTTATTCACCAAATCAGAAGGGTTGCAAGTGCTACATCCTTCAGGTAGGCTTTACATATCTAGGAATGTTATTTTTCTTGAATCTCACTTTCCTATAAAACACTATTTGTCAACCAAGAATCAAAATCTTCATAGATTGATGCTCATATATCAAATCTCCCTACACTACAACTTTTATTCCAAGTTTTAATACTAGTCCTGCTTTATCTGATCCAAATCTCAACAATCAAAGAAATTGCCCATCTGAAGGTCCAATGCAAAGTAGCTCTTCCAGGCATAGATCTTCATTAAGTAAAAACGCATTAATCCCTTCTCCTACTTTACCTTTTGGATATCTTACCTTACATCATGCACATAATGCTCCTTCTATATCTAATAACCTAGTTATAGACTTACACACTTCACCAGTATCCACCTCTAGCACTCAAACTGCACAAAACACGCAGATTGAGCATATTGCACAAAATACTTAACTTAAGCATAACCCTATGGTCACCTGATCCAAAATTGGGATTTCTAAACCTAAAGCTTACTCACTAACCAAAAACCCTCTCCCAAGTTCAAACCTACATATAGAACCTAACACATTCACGCAGGCTCTTACTGATACACTTTAGAGACATGCCATGATAAATAAGTTTAATGCTCTCTTAAGGAATGACACTTGGGAACTGGTACCTTACAACCCTTCAATGACTCTTTTTGGTAATAAATAGGTCTTTAAACTAAATTTAACTTTGATGGTAGTACTCAGAGACACAGGGCTAGGTTGGTCGCAAAGGGGTTTCACTAAACTCCTGTGATAGATTTCATTAAGACTTCCAGTCCAATAGTTAAACCCATTACTGTAAGAGTTGTTCTTCATCTAGCAATGACCTTTGGATGGGATGTGAAGCATTTAGATGTACACAATGCATTCATGAATGGCTATCTCACTTAAATAGTATATATGCCTTGCTAGAAGGCTTAATAGACTCTAAAAAATCTCACTTTGTTTGCAAGATCAAGAAGGCTCTTTATGGTCTCAAATAGGCACCAATTGCCTTGTATGAAAGGTTGAAACTATCTCTAATTTATATGGGGCTTTACAAATGATAAATGTAACACCTCATTGTTTGTTGGTAATAGTCATACTCTCATAAGACAACTGATTAATGATCTGTATAAGTCATTTTCTCTTAAAGATCTAGGGTATGTACATTATTTTCTTGGAGTTGAAATTGATAGAGACAGAAATGGGATGCATCTGTCACAGTCTAAGTAAATTAGAGATTTACTTAAGAAGATAAAAATAGAGGGTGCAAAGCCATCTCCCTCACCTGCTAGCTCTATTATTCAACTGTCATTGCATAATGGTGAACATATAAAGGATGTCACAATGTTAAGAAGCACTGTTGGAGCATTACAATACTTGTCACTTTTAGATCGGGTTGTATATTTTGATAAAAAATTAATGAACCGTGACAAGTTCATGGGTGGAATTTAAAAAAAATTCATACAAACGTTTAATCCATTTAAACATAAAATCAATCAATGAACACGCATAATCATATAAATGTATCGAGAAAAAATTGAAACAATTTATATTTTTTCAATTAATGGAAATTTTCTGATTTAACGGGATCCAAATTCTATCTTGCGTTCTTCGTTCTTCACAGAGATAGTAGTTGATTTTCGCACCAACAACCACTCGTTAGACTCAGAAGTATATCTCTTAAAGATATCGGTAGGAATTGAGTGTGGGCTCGTAAAACAATGATTGAAAGAGAAAATCAAAAATTTCCTCTTCCCTACTGTATTTCGGCCGCAACAGTGTTTTTTAAAGGGGAAACACCTTTCTGCTCTGTCTAACACTTAGCTTAGGGTTATGTTTGCAACCCTTTTTATATTTAATCACGGAATTTACCCTTATACCCTAAATGGAGAAAAGCCAAGAAGGAAATGTTTGTGAAATGCTAAAGTCTAAGTTTTCCTCTTCCCTACTGTGTTTCGACGGCAATAGTGTTTGGGGGGGGAGAAACTATTTTCTGCTATGTCTAACACTTAGCTTATCTTAGGGTTAGGTTTGCAACCATTTTATATTTAATTATGAAATTACCCATATACCCCTATATGCCAAAAACCGAACTTCCCCATTCGATATACACTTATATTCAATTTTCACTTTTTCCTCTAGAGCCAAAATTGTGTTCTAATTCATCTGTTCAAATTGATGACACTCATTAATTAACTAATTAATTAATTAATTATTTTTTATTTATTAATTATCAAATAATTATAAAATAATAAAATTAATTAATTTGAACATTAATTTCAGATTTCACTAAAATAGTGATGACACTCATCATATATGAGCTCGAGAAGTGTGTCTTTCTCCAAAACACGTTTTTGGTCCAATTGACATTGTTTTTCATTCATGTCCTTATGAGCTACTCCTGAGATCTAATGGACCCACATGAATAAAACTATGAGATTCAAATACTTGGCTAATTTATCTTTATAAATTTTTGACATATTTAATCCCGACTACGACTCCACTATAGGTCTAATGCCAAATGATCTCTCGATTCATGCGCGCTACATTTTCTGTTGGTGAAAATAAACATTTATATATCACAATCCACATAATATTTTATGATATTAACTTTTGTGAATATCAGTAACAAGAGCAGGATTTAAAATTATAATTTTACCCCTCTAGTTATTATTTTCTTAACTTATTTATTAACTGTGAATAAGAAAAATATATTAGTGAAGTGTCTCAAACAGATTTCCATGTATTATTCAATGACTCATGTCATCGAGTACCGGGCTCAGTTTAGTTATTCACAGACTCATCAACAAAGCATAAGGTGATATTGTTGCTTTTGCAATCTTACCACGAATTCTTTATATGTGAATCACGCAACTCCAACATAGTTTAATCACTGTCCCAACAGCCGAGTTATTGTCTGATAATTCTAACTCACTCATTTGGCATATCAAAGATCGCAAGTAACTAAGTCAAGTTTCATATTCATCTCATGATTAAGGTAATTATGAAAATACACTTAAGGTGTAACAATTAAATTTAAAGCTAGATAAACGGTTTTGCTCTAAACTAATTGGTTACTGATCTATTCAACATGTTCTATAACATATCTAGGTTAACCGTTAGAGTCCCCACTCCCATGCCCCGAGACCTGCATCATTTGGTTCAACCTAACAGTCATAATTGAATTCGATTACCTAGTCGATCCTAAGAGTGCAAATAACATTCTGAACTATCTCAGAAGAGTTTGTCTGGAAGACCCCTCGATCTTTATTCGTATTGCGTTGATAATAGTTTCAGGACTTATGTAAATTACTAACACACTTTAATTAAAGGAAATTTTCAATTTATTCATAAAATTCAGTAATACATAAATGTTAAAGAAATAACTGATTACCCATAAATAAGTATTATACCTCAATTTGTGGACATAATTTCAACAGTCACTGCTAGGCTAGTCATCAGTTTCATTGTGAATAGACTGAGTCAATTCATTCATTAGCCAACTGAAACTCACTAAATTGCTTGTAAAAGACTTCTTAGGTACCTAAAAGGGACAATGCATGAAGGATTGGCTATAAAACCCTCAAACAACTTAGAAATGCAAGCCTTCTCTTATGCGGATTAGGCAGGAGATTGTGATGATAGATGGTCCACTGGAGCCTTTCTAATTTTTCTTGGAGGTAATCTAATGTCTTGGTCTTCAAAGAAGTAGGCTATAGTGTCCAGGTCAAGCACAAAAGTGAATACAAAGCCCTCTCTAGTGTAGCATCTGAAATACAATGGTTTAAAACTATTCTAAGTGAACTTGGTTTGCATTATTCGAGACCTCTTGTTCTATGGTATGATAATATCAGTTCTTTAGCTCTTGCCTCTTATCCAAATCTCCATGCCAAGACAAAAACATGTAGAGCTAGATGTCCATTTTATTAGGGAGAAAGTTCAACTAAGGTAACTTGAAGTCAGGTTTGTGCCATCAGTTGACTAGTTGGTAGATTTACTCACCAATGTTCTTTCTACTCCATGATTCATTTACCTTAAAGAAAAGCTTTAGATCAGGACTTCACCCTTCAGCTTTAGGGGGATGCTAAGAATACACATGACAACTTGGCAAGTGAGTAAGCATGCACTGCTGAGTTGTCTGGTGTAGCTTATCAACAACTAAGGTTGGTAGTTTAGGTGCTCGAAGAGGCTTAGACCAGTTGGTCTTATTGTCAGTTTGTTAGTCTTCTGTTATGCCTCTCCCCACTTGTTAATGAGCTAATAGTGTAGCTCTTTACTCATGAATACTAATATAATTAGTGAAATAATACACTCGGGTTAGTATGACAATATACTAAGCCTTTCTCGAAGAAACTCTCCTTCTCTCTCACGAGTTATCTCTCCTTCCTTCTTTCGATCTTTATACTGTTTCACCACCACTGGTTTTTTACCCTTGTTAACAATTTATGAAAAGCTAATAATCGATATATGAGGAAAAAAGATCAGGGCAGCATGTGAATATATAATGAGTATGGTGTGAGCAACAACTGAAAAACATCATTATATATTTTGGGGCCAAACGGAAGAAGTAGCCGACAAAATAATATTTGCTTTTTAACTTTGAGAGGTTAGGCAAAGTTGAAAATAGTCATTATAACAAGCAAAAATGTAACATATAAAATCTATTATTTTCATGGAAAAACACTCAATGAGAGTCTTATCACTCCAAGTCCAACACAAGTCAATGATGCCATGGACACTCAGTCTTTAGCTTGTTGACTCCGCAACAAAGAAACACATCTTTTCTTACTTTTTTCGTCACTTTTACCACAAGAGAAAGAGAGGAGAGAGAGATTTATAATTTCCCATATCTGCCATTATATTAGCAGAGAAGAATTTATAGCTTATAATTCTCGTAGGTACATGATTATAGTACTAATGACTAGCACATGCCTGCATGAAAAGGGAGGAAAATAAAAACAGAAGAAAAAAAGAAAATGCACTTCTCTAAATGCCTTTGAAATAATCCTACAAGACATTTTACTTTTACTTTATTAGGAGACACTCAGACATCCACCAATTACATTACACTGCATAAAACATAATATTACCGTTTGTTCCATTAACGATAATATAATTTGAGTTTTTTTGTTGGATTAAGTAAATATTTCTGCTGAAAATATCTCACAGTGAGATTCTCACTAAGTCTTATATAACTTAAATCTGACATATGATATAGTTTCCAATTAATTTTTAATAAAAATGTCTAGGGTCTCATTAACATACGTCTACCAAAAAAAATGAAAGAAATATCTAAAATGTTGTAAACAAAACTGTGGCAATCCAGAACTTGAACAATGGTCTTATCGAACTTGGTTTTTTTTTTACTCTAATTGTACACAAAACAAAAACAGAAACTAAAAGATAAATGCATGATTATTTCAGTCTTTTCACGTGTGGGATTGAACTTGTTCATAGCTCAATACGACTTGAAGTTTCCAAACAAATCGGTTTCTCGCGTGGGCTCTGAGCCCAAAGCTAGACTACATGTGCAAGTTGCCCACCTTGCGTATTTGAGAGCAATTTTGATTGGGCCAAAACTTGGGCAGTAAGGTTGTTAAGAGTGGAAATGACAGATTCACCACTTTGGAGGCCCGCCTAAAAATAGCGACCGGGTGTATTTTTTTTTTTTTTGGATTTTTAACATAGATAGACCTATATAAATAATTAGTAATAATAATCTCTAAATAACAGTAGCTGTAAAAATGATCCTATTAATATACTCTACTAACTAAAATATAAAATATGACAACAAAATTAATTGGGTCTCCCATCTCTCTCGCGATTTCACCGAGAAACATTCCTCAACTATTTCCGAAATCATCGAGCCACCGAGAGCAGCCACCGTTAGCCAACGTCATCGAGCAGGGGCCTCCGCAGTTATCTCTCCCGTCTCTCTCTCACGCGATTTTCACCGAATGACATTTTTCAAGTGTCTGGTTTTTGAAGGTTTGCCTGTGTTTTAGACCTCTCCCTCATTCTTCGTTAATTCCTATTTTGGCTCTCTCATTTCCGATTCGCCTAGGTGCCGTCCAGTTGAATCGAGTTCAAACTGCCCTTTTTCTCCTCAGCGTCCGTTGCATGGTTGAGCCCAAAGGTATATCTATCTCTGTTTAGCCAAGTCTTTTGTATTTTAGTTTTATACTAATCAATTACTTTCTGGCTGTAATTATTTGGTTATTTTTCAATTAGCATCTATCAATTTCTAATCAAAATAAAGGGAAAGTTTCAGCATTGTAGTTTCTGCTAATTATTAGAGAGCATTACTAGACTTTAAAACTCTGATTGATTAGTGCAGACAATTATTATTTTATTCTTGCCTTTGCTTTCTACTTTCTAGCAAGTTAATGGCTATAGATTGGGCGAGAAAATCTCAATAGATCGAAGCTTCATATGCTAATCTATGACTTCCTGCTATTAATATCTTATACTTGTAAGTGCGAATATGCAGCTATTTACCTTTATCTCAATAGTTAGTATTCCTTACTTGAATCTTGGTCTAAGAAAGGATTTATAATTGTAAAGATTATAACCCTAATGTTTGAATAATACTAGATCAACCAACTCTTAGACCAAGGTTCATTTTATTGTATGTCGGTCATTTGTTGATTCATGTTTCAACTCGTTATAATAATTTTACTAAATAACCGATGATTAATTAACATTACTTAATTTAGTCAAAAAAATTTAGTCGGTTTAGAATTACTCTTATGGTTTACAAAATGTTTGTAACAAATTACGATTGAAGTGAAGTCTATTGGAGATTATTTTTGTGTCTGCACAAATTTGGAAACTGCAATTGTCCAAATCTCATGGGTGATCTCTTACTCAAGAAACAAACAATAATACTACTATAAAAGTGCAAGCCCGTGATAGAGCATGGACAGTTTTCACAAGTTGTAAAAATAATGTTGACAGTACTCGTAATTAATACTTGTAGACATCATATTTGCATTTTAAGAAATTTGATAACTTTCCTCGAGTTTTAAACAAATTTATAGCTTATTTTTTTTATTTATGACATAATCATGTACATGATTGAAATATGCAGTGGTGAAAATTAAAAAAATAGTGGAGAAGTAAGTTTCGAGGAAAAATTCTATTAGGAAAGCAAAGAAAACAAGAGAAGATCCGTCCTCATCTTCTTAAAGACGAAGAATAAATGACAATGTAAGCATATAAGATTTAATGTTAGCCACAATGTAGTGTGATAAAAATAGTTGTAAACATAATAATCATGCTTACATGACATGTAAATATAAAGTTTACATTCTGTAAGAAATTAGTTTACTTAAATTTCTTTTAAATTTTGAAATTCTATAGCAGAAAGAGCACCTGGAAAAAAGAAGATGCAACATAAGGTTGCATATTGATACGACTTCTTCAAAAATGAAGGGCAAAAAATCAAAAGAAACAACACTTCAAATATCAGACTCTGAAAAAGAGTCGTCTAAGTGTTATTTGTATAGTACAACTGAGGCGACTGAGGACATCATAAGTAATGAAGTTAAAAATAGTAGATTAAAATACATGTTTACTAATGTTAAAGTTGTATAATTGTTATATGTATATTATTAAATATTCATGTTTCATTAGGAAGAGACAAGTATAAAGTATAGACGATCTAAGTTGACTGAGTGGCTAAATCCCCAATATACACATTCTTTCATTTTGTTCTCTCAAATCTATCTTTCTTAACTATTATTGTTGCAGATTGAGCTTTTTTCCTCGTCAGTAGGGAAATTTCTAAATATCTTATAAACATCATCTTCATATTACTTGTAAAAATCATTTTTACATTACTTGTAAACATTATGTTTTCAGTACTGGTAAACAATACTTGTAAATATCAGATTTGTAATTTGCTAAATTATTATGATTTTTCTTGACTTTTAAATAAATTTGTTGTCGATTTTACTTGTCTCATGAATCGTGTATGTGATTGTGCTTATTGTTGTTATTGCAATCTTGTTGCTAATTCCTGGTTTGTATTGTTATTTTCGCATATAAAAGTAGTTGTTAATCTAATATACAAATTGGCATGATATGATTGATTTTATTGTACTTTATATGCAAGAATAAAAACTAAAATGGTATCAAGAATAAAATGGGCATAAAAATTGCTTCAACCAAAAAAAAAAAACAAGTGAGGCTTCATCTTCATCTTTGAAAAAATGAAAAATGAAGTCTATCACAATTAAGTATATAATATTTGTTGTTAATGACAATGTAATTTGTTAAAATACTTGTAAGTGAAAGAATTATACTTACATTACTCGCAAACATTATGTTTAATAATATATTTTATATAGTATAAAATGATTAGACAACTATGAATGTGCGTAGAATATTATGATATGTTCAGTCAGTTGAGGTTTTTACAATTCTAAGTGTAAGAAGTTGTTTTGTCTGAAAGTGATGAGATCTATTGTATTTGATATCTTAAAATTGAAAATATTTATATTACTTGTAATTAGTTATGTTCCAATTTTCATTTTGACTCATGGAATGCATTTTGTACTAATTAGACATACACTTATATGATCTTGAGTTGGTTGTTTACAATGCTAGCATCTGCAAACTTCTTATGTTAGTGAGGTGTTTACAGCGTGTAATCAAATATTAACCACACACATTTTTCGCTCAATATTAACATGACAGTATAAAAAATTAATTGTTTCACTAAGTAATATTTTCTATTTTCAGAAAATGGATACACAAGATTATTAATGTCGGAACTGATATTCATTAAAGTATGTGCATTAAAGAATCCCTATGTTAATATCTTTACAACTTAGAAACATAGTATTAACCATATTTTACTCAATGCCTAAAAGAGAATATGCATTTAAGCGTTCCAATAAGTAATATTTTTTTATTTACATATCAATACGTAAAATTGTTAAACAAAATTATCAATGAGAAGATTTAGTAGCTAAACTCTTTGGGTTCTTGCATATAATATTTAAGAGTTATTGTTGCATATTATTTCATAAAAACGTCATCTACTATAATTTTTATTTTTTTTTAGTAAAAATGGCCGATTATTTTGTAACAGGTTTTTTAGAGTTTTTTCTTCTTACCCGTTTATCACCCAACTTATTTTTCCCCAACCATAATAGTACGGCTACTCACCCTCCCTCTCTCTCTCTCCCTCCCTCCTCCCTCCCTCTCNTCTCTATCACTCTCTCCCTCTCTCTCTCATTCTCTCCTCTCCCTATCTCCCTCCCTCCCTCTCTCTCCATGTTATGATTTGGAAGCTGAATTGTTTTACCAAAACATGCTTATATTGGAAGTCGTCAACCAAAGAGCTTAAACGAGGTTGATTTGTCTCGCAAAAGGTTTATATTTGATGAGTTCTTTTACCTCCATGTAATCATAATTTGCAATCTACTCCTGTCTTTACCTCTAGGCTTACGCATTAATTTCATGTAATTGTTATTTCTGCATTCTGATACCATTTTTTCAATATCTGGTGCTCTTTCTTTCTTGCATATTAAGAATCAGATAATTTCTCATTGTTTATTGCTTTTGATCTTCTTTAGTAACGTTGAGATCTTCATTTGTCCTGTTTTATATGATTTCGGAGGTAAATAAACGATTACAAGGCTTGTACGTGAAATTTGTACTTTCCTTTGTTTCTTTTGTTTACTTAAAATCTTCTGAATAGACTGAATAGCAGTACCACTACACAAAATTATTATCCAACCGTCTTCATCTGGATCATGACTATGGTTCAAGACTTCAAGTTTTACTTCTGTAGACGGAAGTTGGGTGCTTTTGTTGTTTGATTTGTTAATGTTCAGATTGCCTTCACATATTTCCATTGCGTTAAGAATTCTTTATAGTTCTTCAATGAGTTTTCATAGAAGCTCGTCTTACTTCTCCATCTTCCCATCCCCTTATAAGTTTTGGCTTTCAAAAGGATACATTCTTTTGGACTCATAGTCTCATGAACTAGATATTCAGTCAATCTATGTGTAAAAATGACAATTCAAATGCTCTGTTGTTCTCTTGGTACTGAGAAAAACGAGTTCTTTGAGTTCTTATATCTTGTAAGTAGTGCTGGCACGCTGCTACTGAGTTTCATTTTGTTGCTATCATGTAATGCTCCATGTTAATTGGGTCATAAGATTTAATCCTCTCCCTCCCTCTTTCTCCTGTAAAATATCCAGATCAAATAAAATAAAATAATATTCATAAAGTATTGGACTTTTCTAAAACATTCTACTTGGTCGTTCTAGATTAATCTTGAAGTGCATGAACCAAGATGTATATGGAAGGTTCATGAAGGATTATTTATTGAGTAGATGGGTGAATGAAGCATAATGAAATTATCTAGAAGTTCTTTCTTGGCCTATATAAGGAGAGGTCATTTTCTCATTCCATCATCACTTCAAGAGAGAAACATCTTCATCCAAATAGAGAGTGCAGAGTGCCCATTCTAAGTTAAGAGTGTAGAGGGTCATAAGCTGTGTAGGTAGCAAAACAAGTGTAAGAGAGAGGGTTTCCTTCAAGTAGTGTTCTTGAAGTTGAGTATCTCTTTGTACCCATTATTTCATTAGTGGAAGTTCTTCTTGTCATTGTTGAAATTATGTCCATAAAGTAGGGTGTAATAATTATTTATAGGTATTTAGTTATTTCTCTGACATTTTGTATTACTGAATTCAATAAATGAATGAAAATTTTTATATTAATAAGAGTATGTTTATAATTTACTTAAGTCCTGTAATTATTGTCAATGTAAGAAGAGTAAAGACTGAGTAGCCTTCCAGATAAACTCTTCTGAAATAATTCTTTTGAAATAGTTCAGAATGTTATTCGCCGTCTTAGGATCGACTGAAAAATTGAGTCCGATTATGACTGTTAGGTTGAATAAAAGGATGTCGATCTTGGGGCATAGGAGTGGAGACTCTAACGGTTGGCCTAGACATGTTGTGGAACATGTTGAATATGCTAGTAATAAATTAGTTTAGAGAAAAAAATGTTTATCTAGCTCTAAATCTAATTGTTACACTTTAGGGGTATTTTCATAATTACTATAATCCTAAGGTGAATACGAAATTTGACTTAATTACTTGCGGTCTTTGATATGCCAAAAAAGTGAGAGTCGTCTAGTCATTGAAAAAAATGAGCGAAGTGAGCAGTTAAAACAACTTGTGTATTTCAAACACGTTATAGCGGCAAGTTTCGCTTTGAAGGGATTTGCGACAACGAATAAGTTTCACCCAACTACCTTTGCTGAAATGTTTCTACTGCATTTCAGGGATAAACTTTACTGAAACATCTTAAACGCGTTCCATGAACAAGCTCTATATGCGCTCCAGGAACAATTTCCAAGAATAAACTCTGCTAAAATGCCTTAAATGCGTTGCATGAATAATTTATGTTGAAATGTCTTAAACGCATTTCAGGAACAATCTTTGCTGAAACGTCTTAAGCACATTTCGGGAACAATCTTTGTTGAAATGTCTTAAATGCATTCCAGGAACAACTTTCACTAAAACGTCTTAAAAGCGTTTCAGGATAAGTCTTTGCTGAAATGTCTTAAACGCGCTCCAGGAATTAACTTCGCTGAAACGTCTTAAACGTGTTCCAGGAACTAACTTCGCTGAAATATCTTAAACGCGTTCCAGTAACTAACTTTGCTGGAACGTCTTAAATGCATTCGAGGAGTCAACTTTGCTAAAACATCTTAAACGCATTTTAGGAGTCAACTTTGTTGGAACGTCTTAAATGCATTCGCAGATAATTGACCCGTTATAAGTTTTCGGGTTAGTTTGATAACTACAAAAGTTGAAGTAAAAATTACGATGAGAAACGTCTTTCAGTTCTAAGTCACCCCTCATGACAAGTTTTTCATTACCTCGAGTGTGCTTAATGGTGGTTTTTTCTTTTCAACGATCCTAAGCTACCTATAATAGGTATACTTAGCAGTGATTTCTCCTCAATAGTCCTAAGTCAGCCCTTTTGGTAATTTTATCGTCACCGCGAGTGCACTTAGCTGTGATTTTTACTCAACAGTCCTAAGTCACTTCTCGCTGTAATTTTTTCGTTACCTCAGGTGCACTTAGAATATGATTTTTGCTCAACAGTCCTAAGTTATCCCTCGTGGTAATTTTGTCGTTACGTCGGGTGCACTTAGCTATGATTTTTGCTCACCAGTCCTAAGTCAACCCTTGTGGTAATTTTATCGTTACCTCGGGTGCACTTAGCAATGATGTTTTGCTCAACGGTCCTAAGCCACCCCTCGAGATAAATTTGTCGTTACGTCGGGTATACTTAACGATGATTTTTTCTCAATAGTTTTAAGTCACCCCTCATGGTAATTTTGTCGCTATCTCTGGTGCACTTGGCGATGAATCATCGATCCACCTATTAAGGTGATTTTATTGTCACCGAGGCAGCAATCGACTTTGAATACTCTGGTTGAGACACCAGACATGGTTATTTCCTATTACCATAGGTGTGCAGAACCAACAAAAAAAAAAATTACACTATGTGTTTTCACTGACACACTTAGAGGAAGTCGAAAGCCTTTTTCACAATGATAATGTAGCTATGGACGATAAACTTCTCATAGAAAATAAGTCCTTATTCTTGTTTTCTCGATTATTGGTCAGAATGAGAATCTTCCAGTAAAATAGAAAACTGGTTATGAGAGTAGATCTTCCAAACAGAAATGATAGTGTAGAATACGTCACAGGGAATATGTATATATTGATATCTTCCCCTTTTTTCGAAGCTTAGAGAAATATGCGTTATTTTCTCTGTCATGACTAAATTCAATAATGACGCAGAGACTATAGGCTAATATAGAATAACAAATATATATATCTAGAATCCCTCGTATGCATACTAGAGCCCGTATAGGCGTGACTCAGATTCATGTGGCAGAGATCATGAGACAGTGTAAATAATAAATAATTCCATAAATACTTACAATATTTGGGTTGATAAATCCATGAATACCCATGATGGGTCAGATGATAAGTCCAGCAATCCCCTCAAGATGAGTCAGATAACAGAAAACCAGTTAAGAAACATGTATAATAAGTTGATTGATAAATCTCAAATATCTATAATAAGTCTGTGGATAATTTGGATATCTCCATAATGAGCTCGATAACAAGTCCATAAATCTCTGTGATAAATTGATTAATAATTCTAGAAATCTATGTGGAGATTTGACGTGTGAGAAGAATGAATCCATAAATTTCATAAGCACTTGATGAGCAAATCACTAAATCCTCATAATATGTTAGTAAATAATTCAAAGATCCTTATATGTGAAGAAAAAGATATGTTCACGATGATAGAGTGAATAGAGACATGAAAGGCACAAAACACTTGAAGCGAAAGTCAACTCCAATGTAATTTAAACACATATATGACATATAATATGATAATTGAAGATGTGAATTAATAAAAGAGGTTAAAGAATCAAACCCGCTATGAGGGTGGAGTAAGATCCCGCTGGAACAAGTTATAAGAGTCCCTAGAACCCCTTTTGTTGATAAATGTTGTGGGGAGTCCCCACACCTAGGGATCAGGCGTGAGGGGCTTCCCACGGCTAAGGATGAAGCGTGGGGGATTCCCCACGCGTGGACACAAGCGCCTCAGGACCTGTCTCGATGCACTAGCGTTTTCATCGCGATCATGGCGTTGGCGTCATCAGTGCCATCATGACACTGACGCCAGCCTCGTCAGTGCCTTGGGGAGAGGGGCTCGCCTCCTTCCCCTCTTCTACATAAACCGCAGAGAGGAGGTGCAGCTCAATCATTTTCCTCTCGACTTCCCCCAAAAATGATATATTATTTAAAGGTATAGATTATTTTTCCAAGAAAATAAAGTGATATCGAGCATGAGCTCAACCCCTTTCCTCTCTGCCTCGGCTACATCAGTACAATATTTTCCCTTTTTTTGCCATTTTTTTAGAAACCACCATTTTGCTTTGAAAACAACCAGAAATTTTGTGAAGATGAAGATGGATCAAATGTATTCAAACCTTTCAACCATTTTCTTGAAAGATCTAAACCAAGAATAAAACACGGACAACCGAACTTACTGCTTTTTCAGACATGGGCAAGCATGAAGCCCATGAAAATTAAAAAGAAGTGTAAGAGAAATTAACCATTTTTTTCTTCTAAACATAGAATACATTTTCTTTCTTGGACAAGAGTTTGGCAGATTTGTGTTCCATCATCTTCCCTTGGTAATGCTCTCATAAAATGACGCATGAATACTTATTCTTTAATGGTCCGTGAGAGAACTCCATATCCATTCATGGAAGCTTTGCATTGATAGACGACATCCAAAGCGGAGTCTCCATTGTTTCGGGGATGGATTTTGAACCGGATTGGGTCATGAACGGAGAGTCATCTAGACATCGAAAATGCCTTGGGAATATGGAGGTCTAGTGCGGAGGAAATGATGAGCGTCTTTAGTGGCCTAGACGGTGATAATCGCTGGTAAATGCACCTCATCGGGGTTGCCAAGGAGAGGGAGAGGGAGAGAGAGCCCCAAAATATGTGTGTGAAATGTCCAAAAAATATCCCCCCTTAATAGGAGTGTTAAGCATCTTTACATAAAAAGTGAGGGGTAAACCCTATTTTATTATGACTAATGAGTGATTGTCAAATGTATGTAAATGCCAATGTATAGGACATTGCCATGTATCCCTAGGTTCATCCTCAATGAGAGGACGACGCATCTAAAGCCTACTAAGGAGGTCGTGGCAGCAGACTGACACAACAAACCTCATCATAATCCTATCAAGCCATATGTCTCCAATTCATTCCCAAGCCAGTAAGGGTCCATCCAAATCTTGTCACTTGACTTCACGGTTGTAGGTAAAGAATCACAGGGATCAGATCAGGGCGGGTGGACCCATTGAGTATGTCCAGGATGGAAACTAACTATTTATGAGTATTTAGTTATTTTTCAAATATTTTGTATTACTGAATTCAATGAATGAATGAAATTTTTTCTATTAACTAAAGTGTGTTTATAATTTACTCAAGTCCTGAAACTATTGTCAACTTAAGAAGAGTAAAGACTGAGGGGTCTTCTAGACAAACTCTTTTGAAATAGTTCAGAATGTTATTTACAATCTTAGGATCAACTGGACAATCGAGTCCGATTACAACTGTTAGGTTGAATAAAATGATGCATGTCTTGGGGCATGGAAGTGGAGACTCTAACGGTTGACCTAGACATATTGTGGAACATGTTGAATAAGCTAGCAACAAATTAGTTTAGAGCAAAACCGTTTATCTAGTTCTAAATCCAATTGTTAGACATTAGAGGTATTTTCATAATTACTATAAATCCTAAGGTGAATACAAAGTTTGATTTAGTTACTTGCGGTCTTTGATATGCCAAAAGATTGAGTTTGAATTGCCAGACAATACATCGACTGTTAGGATCGTGATTCAACTATGTTGGAGTTACGTAATTCATAGATATGAAACTTTGTTGTTATATTGTGAAAGAAACAATATCACCTTATGCTTTATTGATGAGTGTGTGAATAAATTAACTAGGCCAAGTATTTGATGAAATGAATCATTGAATAAGACATGGTGACCTGTACGAGATAATTCACCGTTATGTCTTTCTTATTCACAGTCAATAAAAGAGTTAAGAAAATAATAACTAGAGGGGTAAATGATAATTTTACATCATATTCTTCTTAATGATATTCACAAAGGGTAATATGTTAAAATATTCTATGGACTGTGAAATAAAAATGTTTATTTACACAAACAAAAAATGTAGCGCGCATGAATCGAGAGTTGATTGGGCATCGAACTTATAGTAGAGTCCTATGATGTCAGGATTAAATGGGTCAGGAATTTATAGAGATAAATTCACCAAGCACTTGAATCTTATAACTTTATTCATGTGGGTCCATTTGGTCTTAGAAGTAGCTCATAAAAACATGAATGAAAAACAACATCAGTTGGAACAAAAACGCGTTTTGGACCAAGGTATATTTCCCGAACCCATACGCGATGGGTATTGTCACTTGATTAGTGAAGAGCAAGTAATTAATGTTCAAAATAATTAATTAGTTATTTCCTAATAATTATTAAATAAAATAAATTAATTAATTGATGGAGATCAATTTAATTTATCAATTTAGATTGATGAATTTAGACACAATATTGACTCTAGAGAGATGTGATTTTCGACAATAGCAAATATTATGCGGTGAATTTTTGATAACTTGACATATAGGGGCACATGTATAAATTTCATTAATATTATATAAAGGATGACAATAGAGTTGCATCTCTAACCTTGATCACAGTGTGTGATTACACAGAGCAAAGAAAACAGTTTCTCTCTCCCCTCCCTATTGCCGCCAAAATTTAGAGGAATAAGAGAAATTTTCTTCTTCTGTTGTTTGAGAGTCTACACTTAATTTCTGACGACATTAGAATAAGATATACTTCTGAATTCAACGAGTAGTTGTTGATGTGAAAATTATTTGAAGCCTTACAAATAATGAAGAATGTGAGACAACTAATAGGATTCCACCAAATCAGAATTTTACCAATACAAGAAAGGTATAAAATTATTTCTACGGCTATGAAATACGTTTAACTAAGTATGCATAATCGTAAGTATGATTTTAATATTTAATATGATTAAATTAGTTTTAGATTTTTTTTATATTCTGCCCACGAACCGTTCGTGGTTCAATGGACGTAGGCATCTTGACAAACCATGTTATTTTTTGTGTTCTCTATCCCTTGTTCTTTTTATTTCCTTGCATATTTATCCTTTTGTAGATTCAAATATTAATTCTATTCTACTACTTTTCTCAACAGTGGTATCAAAGTCAGGTTCTGGCATTAGCATGGAAGGCTCAAGGAGTACCATGGTTCGACTCAACCACTCTAATTAAACTACGTGGAAGTTGAGAATGGAGGATATTCTCTATTGCAAAGATTTGTATGAGCCCACAAAATGAGCGGATTCCAAGCATAGTAGCCAACTCCATTCCGTTCCGACCGGAACAGACAGAATATTCCGGTTCCGACATGGGAACAGAATGGGATGGAGGGTATAAATTTTCTAGGAATATATCGGTGATATATTAGAGAAAACATAAAAATAAAAATAAAAGTTGTGCTAGCCTGGTGGCGCTAGATGCCACTTCTACAAGCCATGGCCCAGACGGACTTGGGTTCGAATTTTGTTAGGTGCAATGTGGTTGTTTTTCATGTTTTTTTTTCTTTAAATCCCTTTCTTTTACTCTTTTTTTTCTTTAATAATTCATTAAATTATTTTATTATATGTCATTAAATTATTATTCCAATTTTCTTCACTTATTTTATGTATAATAAATTTTATAATATTGATTTGTATGTCTGAAATTTTCACCGAAAAGGGATACCGAAACACCAAAAAATCTGAAATGTTCTATTTTTTCAAAAAACTGAAATGGTCACCGAAACGAAATTGACTACTATGATTCTAAGCCGGAGGACATTTCAGATGTCGAATGGAAAAAATTGAATCGAAAGGCCATCGGTCACATTCGTGAATGGGTGGATGATAGTGTGTTCCACCATGTGTCCAATGAAACCAATGCCCATGCTCTTTGGTTGAGGTTGGAATCGTTATTTGAGCAAAAGGCCACCTCTAAGAAAGTATTTCTCATTAAAGAGCTTGTCAACATGAAGTACCGAAAAGTCTTAAAGGTGACCGAGTATCTCATCAACTTCGAAAGCATCATAAATCAATTGGCCACGATGGACATGAATATGGATGATGAATTACAAGCATTTTTTATTCTTGGTTCGTTGCCAACAATTGGGAGACATTTGTCATCACTGTAAGTATCTCTACTCTTAAGGTGTATTATCTATGGATAATGTGAAAGATAACACGATGAATGAAGAAACTGGGAAAAAGTCCTCAAGTTTCGATATTAGCCAAGTATTTGTGGTGGAGAATAGAGGAAGGGGCAAGAGTAAAGGACCCAATCGAGATCGTGGAAGAAGTGCAAGACGTTCGAGGACACGGTTCAATAGAAAGTGTCATCATTGTGGTCTCGATGGCCACATGATGAAGAATTGCAACAGACTGAAGAATAACAAGAAGGATTGGAAAAGTTGGCTTTACCCACCAAAAGAAAGAGGACACAAGCAATACCACCGCTTATGAGTTGTTGTCTCTTGATGGTGAATGCCTACATGCCGATGAAGATAAAGGCATTTCATGGGTAGTTGATTCTGGAGCATTTTTCCATGCCACGGCGCACTTGGATTTCTTAATCACGTACAAAGCCAGAACTATGGGAGAGTGAAGATGGGCAAAGATAGTTACTCCAAGATTTTAGGAATATGTGATGTTTGCTTTGAGACCATTCTAGGCTACAAGTTATTGTTGAAGTACGTAAGACATGTTCCTAGTCTAGTCTCAATATAATGTCACTGATGTGCTTGTCCAACAACGGTTCCATCATCATGGAGGTGATCGAAAGTGGAGGCTTACCAAGAGATCACTAGTAATTGCTATAGGGAAGTTGTTTGCACCATCTACATGACATATGTGAAGATTTGAATGTGATGGATGATTCTTCTCCAAATCTATGGCGCAAAAGGTTAGGCCATATGAGTGAGAAATAACTACAAGTTCTAGCAAAGAAGTATCTAATTCCCTTTGCCAAAGGTACCTCACTTAACTCTTGTGATTACTGTTTATATGGTAAGCAACACAAAGTTAGTTTTTCTGGCACCTTCACAAGAAAACAAAATGTATTAGATCTAGTACACTCTGATGTTTATGGCCCAATGGAAGTTGAATCACTAGGTCATAATAGACATTTTGTCACTTATATTGATGATGCTTCAGCAAAGGTTTAGGTTTATATGTTGAAATCAAAGGGATAGATGTTTTAAACCTTCAAGAAGTCCCATGCCATGGTGGAGAGGGAGACAGGGAGAACCCTCAAATGTATCCATAATGACAATGGCAGAGAGTACACTTTGAACAAATTCAGAGATTATGGTTCGAAGCATGGCATTAGGCATGAGAAAATGATTCCTGGCACCCGTAACATAATGGTGTAGCTGAGAGGATGAACCACACAATTCTGGAGAAGGTTAGATGCATGTTGAACATGACCGATAGAAACGCTCCATATTCACACTTGACAATGTTTGTGTAAAACTTTTGCACATGTACCCGATGAGAAAAGATTGAAGATGGATGACAAAGGCACTCTGTGCATTTTTCTCAAGTATGGTAAGGAATCCATGTGCTACCGAATGTGGAAACCAAAGACCAATAATTTATTTAGAACCAGAAATGTGGAGTACCATGAAGATCAGACTGTGGTGGATCTTGACAAGTAGGCAATTGAGAATGCATGCCAATTTACCTATGATTCATCACTGTTACCACAAAAATCTAGTGGCAAAGCTCAAGAGATTATGAAAGAATATTATCTTGATATAGCTGAAGCAAGAGGTGCTGAGATAGTTTCTGAATCTGAAAAAATGATCAAGAGGATCATGATTAGGAATAGCCTAATCAGGCGGAACCAAGTTAGAGGGAGCATTCAGAAATTGCTCAAGTACTAGTTCAGAAATCAAATAGAGTGCCAAAGCCAAAATACCAAATATCCTTCTTCACAATATATTTTCGTTTGAGATAATCAATATTCTAGATATATTCTATTGACTGGCGATGGAGAGCTTGAAAGCATTGAGGAGGCGAAGACTCATGTAGAAAGTGACGAGTGGATGTTGGCGATGAGATGGAGTCTTTATTGAAGAATGACACCTATGAGTTGATGATGCTTATTAAAAGCAGAAAAGCAATCAAGAATAAATGGGTGTTCAAGTTGAAGAGGGATAAAAATGAGCAGTTGACGAAGTTCAAGGCTCGATTGGTTGCCAAAGGTTTTGGGTAGAAAGAAGGAGTTCATTGACGAGATCTTCACACCAATGGTCAATATGACTTCTATTCCATTTATTTTGGGCATTAAAGCAAGCATGGATCTTGAGTTCAGAGCCTTAGGTTCTTGATTGTGCATATTTAGTAATTAGACGTATGTCTCAATGAATGTTGTGATACTGACATATATTTTTATATGGTAGATTGAAAGTATGTTTGAATGTGTTTTATGAATGGATCACGATTGATTGATCTCTAGGTATTTATTTTCAATTTTAGAATTGATGTACACCGAAATTGAAGCATATGATTTGATGTAATTTAATTTTTACAAAAGTTGTATCTTTAAATTCCATGTAAATCCGTTGTCATAAGAAAAGTCATTGTTCATCGCTGCCGCCATCGTCGTTCACCGCCGGTGCTGCCACTTGCTACAGAGCCACCCTGTCGCCTGCCACCTCATGTCGCTGCTCGTCGTCGCCCCTCACCGTTGTAGGTTTTCTAATTATGGTTTAAGAAACCTTAAGGTTTTGGAAACTTTAGAATTTAGGAGTCCTTGAGTTTTGAAAAATTCATGGTTTAGAAAACTTTAAGTTTTTGAAAACTTTGGTGTTTAGGAACTTTAAAGTTTTGCCCAATCCATTCCGGTAATTTTTCAACACTAATTAAATGGAACATTAAATGGATGATTATTTATTAATCTCGTATCATCATATAACATGTCATATGAAAATAGGGATATGCCAATATCAAAATACCATGTAGCATGCACATGCATAATTGTAGTTTAAATATATAATGGGTTATAATTAAAATACAATGCGAAGTTCATAAAAGTTATCAATTTTAAATTGTGATTTACATTTTATAAAAGTTTATAATTTTTTAAACTTGTTTTTTCCAAATTAATAAAGAGTTATACTTTTTGAAAAAACAACGAAAATTTTATTTTTCTAAAAACTAAGTGGGATGGTCGTTTACGTTAAAACGCTCTCAAGGTCCCCAACGTAAAGTTGATCGTGGTATAAAGAATGGTTTAGAGTCTCCCTAGTAATCCTCTTTTTAGTGGGAGAAACTTGGGAATTGTGTCACTTTGAGTCATCGAGTTGCTTAAGAAGTTAAAGCTTATAAAGGAAGTGGTGAGGCAGGACCGTCCCTAGATAGACTGCTAGTTTATTGCAACATTTAAAGTTGATGCGTTGGTTAAACACTTAGACCGAAGCACATTAGAATCCCTCATAGAGCCTACTCAATTGGGTCAAGGTGACCAAGACTATTGGTGATTGGTTAATCTAGATGTAGTGACATCTTGAGAAGCGTTAAATAAATGAGAGGAGTCTCAATGTGATAGGAGGTAGCTTGGGCATTGTCCTTAGATGAGATAAGTTATCGTTGTTGATCGTAACATCATGGAATAAATATTTTTTATTTGACTTTTAAATATTTAAGTATTTGCATCATGTATCATACTTTTCTAAATGATTGAGTATTTGTTTACACCGCTTTATTTATTCTATTTAGTAATCATGTCGATATCCCCACTCTCAACTATCTTAAACACTAAAAAATTTACTGGTGAAATTACGTGGATTGGAAACATAATCTTGATATTGTGCTGATGGTATAAAAGCACAAGTTCATGCTCACCACCCCTCGTCCCCTTGAGCCTATTGTTGAATTGGCTAAAGATGAAAATGATGCATACACTACTTGGTTGCGTTCTGATGAGATCACCAGATGTTACATCTTTCCATCAGTTAGTAATGTGTTGTAAGAATGACATCAGAACATGGAAACTGTCGCTGATATGATGTTGAACGTCACTAAAATGTTCGGGGATCAGGGTCGTCAAGCCAAACAGGCAGTTGTACGAAACTTCATGAACTGTAGGTTGAAACCTGTAACTCATGTTAGAGAACATATAATGTTGATCATTAGTTATCTGAATGAGATGGAGATCATGGGTGCTGAGGTAGATGGTGAGACTCAAGTTTATATGATTCTTGAGACCTTGTATGACACTTTTTAGAATATTCAAACTTAATTATTCAATGAATAAGTTAAGGTACTCACTTCCTGAGCTTATGAAAGAATTGTAAGCAGTTGAGGCCCTGTTTCTGAAGGGCAAGCGGAAGACTAGAAAGACAAACTTTACTGAAAGTAAGCCTTCAATTTCTGGCCCCAAAATGAAACACAAGAGAGGCCTGAGGAAAGCTAAGAAGCAGAACTCGAAAGCAGAAGGCTTGACGAGAGTGAGTTCAGCTTCTGTTGGGGGAATGAAGCACTAGTATTGGCCGTATCAGTTGAAACTATTAAATTATTATTTGATAACAGTTATTTGGTTTTACGAGAAGTTTATTATATCCTAGTTTTTGGAAAAATCCTTATTTTAGTAGCTAGTTTAATTAAGCAAGGATTCACTGTAAATTTCATTGATAAATGTATTGGTATTTTTAGAAATGATTGCTTACTATTGCACGTCTAATAAATAATTTTTTTACGCAAAACCAATAGTTCTAATGATATATGACACTGAAGTAAATACTGATTTACAAAGGGATAGTAAATTGTTGAAGTATGACTCAATCGATCTAACGTATTTATGGTACTCACGTCTTGGCCACATTAGCCTGGACATGATTAAAAGACTTGCAAAGGATGATCCATTGCAAACTTTAAGTGTGGGATCACTACCCACATGTGAATCCTGTATAGAAGGTAAAATTATCAAGATACCCTTTTCAGTGAAGGGTGAAAGAGCCATTCAATGCTTTGAACTCGTATATAGTGATGTATGTGGGCCATTGAATATCCAAGAAGATGAGGTTATGAATAATTTGTAACCTTCACTGATGACTACTCACGTTTTAGACATGTTTATCTAATGCATAAAAATTCTAAAACCTTTGAATAGTTCAAAGAGTACAAGGATATGGTCAAAAAATATTTAGAGAAATAAATCGAAATGATACAATGTGATCGTGGTGGAGAGTATTTGTTAGGAGAGTTTGAAGACTTTCTTAATAAAGAATGTATTATTTCTCAGCTTATAGTACCTAGCACTCCAGAATAGAATGGTGTGTCAGAGAGAAGAAATCGAACTCTGTTGGATATAGTTAGATTCATGATGAGTTACTCATCCCTCCCAGTTTCGTTCTGGGGTTATGCCCTGGAAACATTAGCATACATTTTGAATCAAGTTCCATCAAAGATGATGCCTGATACACCATATGAAAGATTGAATGGACGAAATTCGTCCGTAAATCACCTTAGAATATGAGGATGCCTAGCACATGTTCTAAAATCAAAAATAGGAAAGTTGACAAGTCGATCAGAATTATGCCTATTTGTAGGATATCCCAAAGGAACGAATGAATATATCTTTTATAATCCAACCGACAAGAAAACATTCGTGAGCACGAATGCACATTTTCTTAAAGAGGACTACATAAGAAATGTGAAGCCGAGAAGAAGTCTTGTATTAATGGAATTATTGAGTAGGATGACACCAACTCCCCAATCAAGAATTGTTTTTGATTCAATAATGGAAAAATCACAACAAGAGCCAGAACCTATGGACCTTCGATGTAATGAGAGGGTTGTGATACATCCACAGATACATGTCCTATGGAGATGTCTTAACAGCAGTCTCAGATAAGGATCATGATGAACTTATCTCATACTCACAGTCCATGGTTGTTCCTGAAGTAAATCTATGACAAAAAGCCATGAACGTTGAGATACAATCAATGTACTCGAACGGAGTTTGAAAACTTGTAGATCTTCCTGAAGGGGTAAAACTCATAGCGTGTAAATGAATTTATAAGAAAGAGAAAGGCCCAGATGGAAATGTGGAGACATTCAAAGACTACGTTGAGACTACTTGTCTGGTAGCTAAGGACTATACCCTAAAGCAAGGTATTGACTATGAGGATACCTTCTCGTATGTGGCCATACTTATATCCATCTGAATTCTCTTGTCCATTGCTGCAGCCCTTGCTTATGAAATCTGGAAGATGAATGTCAAGACTACTTTTCTGAATGGAAATATTAAAGAATATATTTATATAGCTCAACGAGATGAGTTCATGGAGAAAGGCTAAGAAGACAAGGTTTACGAACTACCAAAGCCCATTTATGGACTTAAGCAAGCGTGTCAATCGTGAAATATTAGATTCGATGAAACTATCAAAAACTTTAGTTTTGAGCAGTTAGTGGATGAACCCTGTGTATATAAGATGATACACGAAGGAAATGTGTTTTTTTCTTGTCTTGTACATGGATGATATTCTTCTCGTTGTGAATGGTGTAGAAAAATTGTCTGATGTTAAGATTTGGCTTGCAAAACAATTTGATATGAAGGATCTTGGAGAAGCAGCATTTGTCCTAGGTATTCAAATCTTTCAGGATCAGAAGAACAGACAATTGGCATTATCTCAAGTATCGTATATTGATAAGGTGATGGATCACTTCAGTATGCAAAACTCCAAGAAGGAATATCTCCTTTTCAGGCATAGAAGCTAAATATGTGGCAGCTTGTGAAGCTGCAAATGAGGTTGTATGGCTTAGAACATTCTTGAAGACTCTAGAAGTTGTTCCAGCAGCTTACAAGTTCATGACACTTTATTCTAATGTCAATTGGTGTGTTTGTCCAACAACGGTTCCATCATCATGGAGGTGATCGAAAGTGGAAGATCACTAGTAATTTGATAGAGGGAAGTTATTTGCACCGTCTACAAGACATAAGGAAATATTTGTAAAAAAGAATTGAATGTGATGGATTATTCTTCTCCAAATATATGGCACAAGAGGTTAGACTATATAAGTGAGAAATAACTGCAAGTTCTGGCAAAGGCACCTCACTTGACTCTTGTGATTATTGTTTCCCTAGCACATTCGCAAGAAAATATTATGTATTAGATCTAGTACACTTTGAAGTTTGTGGCCTAACGGAAGTTGAATCACTAGGTCCTAATAGATATTTTGTCATTTATATTGATGATGCTTTGCCAAATGTTTAGGTTTATTTGTTGAAATCAAAGGGCCGGGTGTTCTAAACCTTCAAGAAGTTCCATGCCATGGTGGAGATGAAACAGGGAGAACCCTCAAAGGTATACGTAGTGACAATCATGGAGAGTACACTTCGAACAAGTTTAGAGATTATTGTTCGAAGCATGACATTAAGAATGAGAAAATGATTCCTGGCATCCCGCAACATAATGGTGTAGCTAAGAGGATGAACCACACAATTCAGGAGAAGGTTAGGTGCATGCTGAAGACGGCCAATTTATCAAAGCATTTTTTAGGTGAAGCTCTGGCAACCGCATGTTACCTTATCAACCGATCATCGTGTGCACCGTTGAGTTTTGAGACTCCTGAAAGTGTATGGAGTGATAGAAATGCTTCATATTCACAATTAACAATGTTTGGGTGTAAAGCTTTTGCCCATGCATCCGACGAGAAAAGATTGAAGATGGATGACAAAGGCATTTCGTGCATTTTTCTCAGGTATGGTAATGAATCGTTGGGCTACCGAATGTGGGAACCAAAGTCCAATAAGTTATTTAGAACCACAAATGTGGAGTTCCATGAAGATCAGACTATGGTGGATCTTGACAAGCAGGCAGTTGAGAATGCATACCAGTTTACCTATGATTCATCACCGTATATGTTCCTGATATGGCTGAAACAAGAGGTGCTGAGATAGTTTCTGAATCTAGAAACAATATATTTTGGTGACCAGTGATGGAGATGATCCATATTCTAGATATATTCTATTGACTGGTGATGGAGAGCCTGAAAGCTTTGAGGCAAAGACTCATGCAGAAAGTGATTAGTGGATGTTGGCAATGAAGTCTGAGATGGAGTCTTTATTGAAGAATGACACCTATGAGTTGGTGATGCTTCTTAAAAGTTGAAAAGCACTCAAGAATAAATGGGTGTTATAGTTGAATAGGGACAAAATTGAGCAGTTGATGAAGTTCAAGGCTCGATAGGTTGCCAAAGGTTTTGGGTAGAAGGAATGAGTTAATTTTGACGATATCTTCCCACCAATGGTCAATATGACTTCTATTCAAGTTATTTTGGGCATGACAACTAGCACGGATCCTAAGGTAGAGTAGTTGGATATGAAGATAGCATTTCTGCATGGTGATTTAGAAGAGGAAATTTACATGGAGCAACCAAAAGGTTTTGAAGTTGAGGAAAATGAGTACATGGTTGGTAAGTTGAAGAAAAGCTTGTACGGGCTAAAGCAAGCGCCAAGGAAGTGGTACAAGAAGTTTGACTCATTCATGGAGAGTCATGGATATAAAAGAACAGATGCATATCCATGTGTGTATACCTTACAGTTTACTGTTGGTAACCTCATTATTTTGTTACTTTATGTTGATGATATGCTAATTGTAGGCCAAGATGTTGCTATTATTCAAAAGCTGAAAGCATATTTGTCTAAGTCTGTTGATATGAAAGACTTAGGGTCAGCCAAGTAGATTTTAGACATGGAGATTACTCGTGACAAAAAGACGAAAATGTTATGGCATCGCATAAGGGGTATGTTGAAGGGTGCTTAAAAGGTTAAACATGTAAGGAGCTGACCCATTGAGCTCACTTGTAGGTAATAAATTTAAATTAAGTAGAAGGTTATGTGCAACTACACAAGATGAGAAGGACAAGATGGCAGGTATTCCCTACTCATCAACTATTGGTAGTCTTATACATACTATGATTTACACTCACCCAGATATAGCACATGTAGTTGATGTTGTTAATAGGTATATCTCTAACTTTGGCAGGTAGCATTGGGATGCAGTCAAGCAAATACTCAGATATTTGAGGGGCACTTCAAAGTTGTGCTTGTGTTTTGGTGGATCAAAATCAGTTCATAGAAAGTTTTATAGATGCAGACTTGGCAGGAGACCTTGATGCTAGAAAATCCACTTATTGTTGCTTATTCACTTTTTCGGGAGGAGTTGTTTCATGGCAGTCCAAGTTATAGAAGTGTGTTGCCTTATCCACCACTAAAGTTGAGTATATTGTTGCAAATGAAGTGGGAAAAGATATGATTTGGCTGCAGAGACTTATTCAACAGTTGGGTGTGATAGTCAAAGTGCGATTCATTTGAGTAAAAATTCAATGTATCATCCACGCACTAAGCACATGAATCTTTGTTACCATTGGATTCGAGATGCAGTGCCGAAGAAGATTTTCCAGTTGAGAAAAATTCAGACCAATAAAAACATTTATGGTATGTTAACTAAAGTTGTTCTCCACCAAAAGTTAGAGTATTGCAGCAAGTCCGCTGGAATGTGCTTCAAATAGAAGCTGCTTCATAATCAATCTGATTGGTTTGAAGGGGGAGATTGTAAAAAAAGCCATACCAAATAAAACTAAATAACATTCATAAAGTATTGGAGTTTTGTAGAACATTCTAGTGATTCTAGATTAATCTTGAAGTGCATGAACTAAGATGTTTGTGGAAGGTTCATGAAGGATCATTTATGGAGTAGGTGGGTGAATGCAGCATTAATGAAGTTATCGAGAAGGTTCTTTCTTGGCCTATATATGGAGAGGTCATTTTCTTA
Source organism: Datisca glomerata (assembly GCA_003255025.1). Taxonomy (NCBI): domain Eukaryota; kingdom Viridiplantae; phylum Streptophyta; class Magnoliopsida; order Cucurbitales; family Datiscaceae; genus Datisca; species Datisca glomerata. The sequence continues at coordinate 154,629 of QANY01002564.1, forward strand.
ATCCATTGCCACTTAGAGAGAAACATCTTCATCCAAGTATAGAGTGATGAGTGCCCACTCCAAGTTCAGAGTGTTGAGAGTTTTAAGTTGTGTAGGTTGCAAAACAAGTGTGAGAGAGAGGGTTGAGTATCTCTTTGTACCCATTATTTCATTAGTGGAAGTTCTTGTTGTTGTTGCCACGTGGACGTAGACATCTTACTGAACACGTTATATTATGTGTTCTTTATCCCTTGTTCTTTTATTTTTTTTACATATTTATCCTTTAATGGTTTGAGCTATATTTCCATTCTACTACTTTTCCCAACAGCTCTCTCTCCCGCTCCCACTCCATTTCTCTCTCAGCGTAATATGTGATAATTTCAAACCTAAGCTCAGCTCTTTTACAGCATATAACCGTTGTCATAGTTTCATCTTCTTCATGGCAACTATGTCTTCTTCATAGTCGATCTCCCTTGTCATCGCAGTCACAGGCTTGTGATCTTCTTCTCTCTTGTGAAGCAATTCAATCAATGTAAGCTTTTTTATCTTCTCTATGTGTGATCCTTTGTGTTTCCTCATTCTCTCTCATGAAGAAGTTTAGCCATGGCTTGATTTTCCGTATTTCTCTATTCATTCAAGTTCGTTGAAGGAGATAAATGTATCATCAGTGGCCATTTTTCTGATCGTGCAGGTGAAATGAAGCGTTTCTGGCTGACCTAGTGGGTTTTAACGTTAGGCTCCAACAATACGGGTCTGCGTAGGATAAATAAATTATTTATGTGGTGTTTTATTTGCAAATGTTGTAGAAAAAGTTTTTATTTTTGTCATCTTCTTCAAATTCATGTAAATTTCTATTTTACATTGTGCAAATAATTATTTTACGTGGTGTAAATAAATTATTTACATGGCATGATGTATTTAAATTATTAAGTGTAAAATTTATATAAATATTCATTTGTTATATCAATAAAATATTTATAATGTATGCTATGGATTATAATTTTAATAAAAAGAAGAAACATATTTTCCAACTTGTGTATAGTGCATAAGATTTAACAATTAAAAATAAATTAGTTATAATTTTGTGTAGAGTGCTCTTGGTGAAATAAATTAATTATAATTTTGTGTAGAGTGCTCGTGTGGGCACCATGCATTTGATATTTAAAAATCACGTATCATAGAGATTTTTCACGGTGACTAGCGATTTTTCACGATGACATAATGGTAAATGGCTCTTTTACCATTCATGTAGGGGCCAATGGCTATTTTTGCTAGAAATCATTTAACCGGTCATTTGCATACATGGATGGTCCAAACCGGCCAAGTTTTCCTTGTGTTGAAGCATACTAATAAATTCATCATATGTGTATATTACGAGTCAATCCCACATTATTGATTTCACGTGGGTCATGGCCTTTTGAAAAAGTGATGGAGCAACTTTAATGCCCAAAAGGCATGATGGTCCATTGGTACTGGGAATTAGATATACAGAAAGCAGTCTTATGACGGTCCTCAGGGTGAATGCCTAGGTTCCAAAACCCAACTTTAAGGTCAAACTTTGAGTAGATCTTGGCCCGTTTTAGATGGATGGACATGGTATTGGGCTTAGGAAGAGGAAATTTATCATATTGGAGAAAGAGGTTGAGGGGCTTATAATCAATCACAAGTCTCTTTTTCTCGCGTTTGAGTTGTTTCTGTTTGTGAGGAGTGATCCAGAGATTGTGATTTGTGAGAAGCTTGGTGATCTCGCTTCTCCAATATGGTAGAGAGGCAAACACTTGGAAAAGTGTAACAAAGTGAGTATGGGTATTGGCAGAATCGCCTGTATAATGGTAAATGAGATATGCAAAAAACCAGATAGCGCAGTAGTCGAGAGCGGAAAGAGGCTAGAGATACCAGAGGAGTTCTTCTGGAATAGCACCTTTGATGAGAGGGACAATGGTATAAGGGATGACCATATCAAAATGGCGTGGATAAGGATGAATCTAAGTTTTTATGAGTAAAATGTGGAGCCAATAAAATAGAGTTTTTGTGGCTAGGTTGTTCCAAACAATGGTAACCTATAATGAGAGAATGTCAATAAGGAGACACCCCCGAAAATGAGTGACTCAACATCTCTTGAACCTGTCACATTTCCTCCTCTTTCTCTCCCAAAGATCTTCCCTATTTTGTCCGCCGTACCCTAACAAACAAGATTGATAACCTTATTAAAATCCATCATCTTCCCGAAGATGTCAGAATTCAGGAGACGGAATTACCTCTTCTCAGTCCAAACAGCAAACTCTGTACATGCAAAACCATGTTAATTTCTGGAATTCCTCTGTTGCTTGGCCCAAATATGAAAGCCGGTTCATGAAAAGGTTGGGTCAGACATTAACTCAACTTAATGAGCACGCCACAGATGTCGCCTACAATAGTTTTCCTTTTGGGTCATTCCCTTCTAGTCCTCCTCAGTCCTCTAGAGCTTCCTCCTCTACTCTCCATGAGTTCCAACGCTCATTCATCCTCAGTGGTATGTATTCTCCTCACCCTCAGGAACCATATCTGTTTGAGTCTCAAGATCCCTATCATCTGGGCACGCTATTCCACCTCGACTGTTCCTCCATAGACCTTGATGACTCCATCTCCGCCTATTTCCAGGACCCACCATATGATGAAGAATATGCCAACCTTGGATCCGATCATGAGCCCATCTCTAAAGGTAACTGGTAGTGCTGTTACATCTATCTCCCATTTGTCTTAGTTTTATCTTGTTGTAATAATTCAAGTACGACTGTAGCTTTCCTGTCTTTTTGTGATAATTGTAGTCACTTTGTAAAACTAAGGCATGTAGCATCCTATCTATTTGTAATAATTAGTCGCTTTGTAAAAGTAAGCTTTTTAAGTCTGTAATTTCCTTTTTTGTTTTGTATATATGTGCCCACCAGCTCTATATAAGGGGGGCTTCTCTTCCTTTGTAAGGCATAAATTTTCAGCATTAAAAGACTACAAGTGTTTTCTCTCATGGCTTTCTAATTTCCCTTTCTTTCTCCTTGCAACCCTGATCTTGTAATAGTTTACTTCTATCTGCAGAGATTCAAGTATGCTATACACTTGCCCTCACTAGAGGGATCCTGTGTATCAGAAAGAATCAGACTGTGATCTTAGGAAGGATAACCCGATGTGATTCTCTGAGTTTTTTAGTTTTGATGAATACGTTCATAGGTCCTAAAGTGGCTCCTAAGATGATGTCGGTTAAGCCTTACCTGGATATTGAATTTATTCATCATACTGATCAACTGAGAAAATGATAGTGTTGAATTTCCCAACTTGGTATCAAAGGATTTATGCAACCCGCAAGAAGCCCACCAAATCATCGTGTTGTCAACATGTTTCCCACTATCACTCCGACGATAATGATCACGACTCTTCTCGCACTACGACCTACTAGGTCCATCCACAGCCCTCAGTTCCTTCTCAATAACTTTCGTTATATGAGCTTCTCAAAGAACCTGGCCATACAGACCTTCTTCCATAACCACATCCAACTCCGATTCTTCCTATCCACTCTATCCCTTGTCCTCTTCCATGCCTTACCATGATGAAATCTTATGATCGGGATTTTCCACCTTTGACCAGACGAACCAATCCAGTGACAAAAGTGTCTACCTGACCATTCTCTATCCCTATTGAGTTCACTCCCACATGAGAACCTCGGTCTCTCCCTGCGGCTGAAGAAGTACTTAATTGGCAATTCAGAAATGCTGTGTGCCGAAATCAGACTCCCATGAAGATTGATTCCAAATTAGATAGGTTAAATCTTCAGCCAGACACCCTATTTACTCAAGTAGGGTAGATCTCAAACCAAATTCAGTAGCTTCGAGAAGTGTTATCTTCTAAAGCTATGCACTTGGATGCTAAATTAAAGCACATGGTAAAAAAAGGATACATGGGCCCCGATTTCAGAAAAAATGAGCAAGAACTCTCCCAGATTCAACAAGATCTCAAATCGGATTACCTCAATCAAATAAAGCTATTATTGTGATGATTGAATTCTCTACCTTGGTTTTTATTACAAGGTTCTGCCTTTTGTTTCATCACGTATTCAGTATTTCTCATTTCCATATTATTTATAATCTTTGATCCGAAAGTCATCGTTTCCTTTTTTCTTGATAATAGTCAAATTAATGATCAATGTTTATTTAAGTTTCCATAATTTATTTTATCTGCTTGCTTTATATTTTCGCATTTACATCATCACAAGCATTATTTACTTTAACGCTTTTCTATATTACTTATTTATTTATTTTTTAAAGCATTAAACTCATGAAATTTTAGAGTTCATTCTTGAATATTCGTTTTTCACTTGAGTGCAAATTTTTTTTAATTTGAACACGATCACATAATCCTATCCTCTCTTAGGTTGTCATATCGATCATACAAATGGTGTCAAAGCTTGGTACTCTATACATATTAAATAATTGTCTTGAGTTATGGTATTCATTAATGGCTTTTTTATTGAAGGTCAATCTGCTACTACAGTTCCATTCAAAACTGTGGATTGTAAAAATATTGTTAATCAAGTAATGAATGGAATGATGATGATAAAAACAAAATTTCTTTAAATGCTAAGGCTTTGAATGTTTAGTTTTATGTTCTTGTAAAAATGAATTTAATAAAACTTCTACATATGAATCTGCTAAATCTATATGGCACAGGTTAAAAGTCACACACGAAGGCACAAATCAAGTTAAAGAATCTAAAATTAAAATTAGCATGTTTGTTCATAGTTATGAAATATTTAAAATGAAACATGGCAAATCTGTGCGTGACAGGTTTACTCGTTTCACTAATATTATTAATGGCTTGAAATATTTTAGTAAGACTTATTCTAATGTTTAAATGGTGAGAAAAAATTCTTAGGTGTCCATTGTCAGAGTTATGTCCGTAAAATAGGGTGTAATAACTATTTATGAGTAAACAATTATTTTTTTGACATTTATGTATTATTGAATTTTATGAATACATTAAAAGTTTCCTTTAATTAAAGTGTTTTTGTAATTTACATAAGTCCTGAAACTATTATCAACGTATGAAAAGTAAAGACCGAGCGGTCTTCCAGACGAACATTTCTAAGATAGTTCAAAATGTTATTTGCAGTCTTAGTATCGACTAGGCAATTAAATCCAATTATGACTGTTAGGTTGAACAAAAGGATGTCGGTCTTGAGGCATGGGAGTGAAGACTCCAACGATTGATCTAGACATATTTATGGAACATGTTGAAAAGACCAATAACTAATTAGTTTAGAGTAAAGTCACTTATCAAGCTCTAAATCTAATTGTTACACCTTAAGGGTATTTTCATAATTACTTTAATCTTGAGGTGAATACGAAACTTGATTTAGTTACTTGTGAGTTCGTCAGACAATACATTGGCTGTTGGGACCGTGATTCAACTATATTAGAGTTGAGTGATTCACATATATAGAATTCATGGTAAGATTGCAAAAGCAACAATATCACCTTATGCTTTATTGATGAATGTGTGAATTAATAGATCGGGCCTGGTGAGAGTGAATCAGATATTGTGATCTGTATGAGACAATTCACTGATATGTCTTTCTTATTCACAGTCATTGAAGAAGTAAAGGAAACAATAACTAGAGGGGTAAAATGGTAATTTTACATCTCAATCTTGTTACTGATATTCACGAAGGGTAATATCATAAAATATTCTGTGCACCATGAAATATAAAATGTTTATTTGCACCAACAAAAAATGTAACACACATGAATCAAGAGTTCTATCGGCATCAGATCTATAGCAGAGTCGTACGATGTCAGGATTAAACAAGTCATGAATTTGTGGAGATAAATTAGTTGTGTATTTGAATCTCATAACTTTATTCATATGGGTTTATTCGGTATCAGAAATAGCTCATAAAGACAGGAATGAGAAATATCAATTTGACCAAAAACGTGTTTTGAACCAATGCACACTTCCCGAGTCTATATGATGAGTGTCATCACTATTTTAGTGAAAACCGAAATTAATGTTCAAAATAATTATTTTATTATTTTTTAGTTATTAGATTTGAACACAATTTTAGCTTCATGGAAGAAGTAAAAATTGCATATAAGTGTATATGGAATGAGAAATTTTGGTTTTTGGCATATAAGAGTATACGGGTAAATTCTGTAATTAAATATAAAAAGGGTTGCAAACCTGACCCTACTAAGTCGAGCTAAGTGTTAGACATAGCAGAAAAAAGTTTCTCCAAAAAAAAAACATTGTTGCCGTCGAAATACAGTAGGGAAAAGAAAGATTTTGTTTTTTCTCTTCCAATCGTTGTTTTGAGAGCCTACACTCAATTCCTACTGATATCCTTGAGATATATACTTCTGATTCTAATGGATGATTGTTGGTGTGAAGATCAATTACTAGCTCTGAGAATAACGAAGAACGCGAGATAAAAATTAGATCCCACCAAATCAGAAACTCTCCATTAATTGAAAATGTATAAATTGTTTCATTTTTTCACGATACGTTTATATGATCGTGTATATTCTAATAAAATATTTTGTGGGAACACTATCATTTCTTACATTCAATAAAAATATTTCGTGGGAACACTATCATTTCTTACATTCAATAAAAATATAATATAAGGTTATAAAAGGCTATTGGATATTAATTAAAATAAAATTTGTTGAATCAAGAAAATGTTTAGATCATTGAAAAACAAAATATCATCCATGAGTAAAAAAAATAAGAAGTACATTTTGTCGAGTAAAAAATTAAGTTAATAGTGGAATATTATTCATTTTAAAATTAAGTTTACCCTTTGGCTAACCTCATGATCAACACAATATCCCCGCCATTTCAACTGGTTCTAAAAATATTATTTTTATTTATTTAACTTATAAAATTACAGATAATTTCGTTCCTACAAATTCATTTTAATTGTCAAATTAATCTCTATTTTACATATTATTAACAATTAACTATTTTTATTAAGAATTTTTAACTCATGTACTACATATGCAAACGAAACTTTTTTTTTCTAATTTTTTAAACAAAACAAAAATATGCATATTAAGTGGATAACATAAGTAATTAAACACTTTTACATAATAATGATTTGTAATTTTAAAAATTAAGTTAACAAAACATAATATTAAAAAAATGAATTAAAAATACATTTAAATTAATTTCACTCGCCATCCAGTTTCACTCTAAATTATGTATACCCAACGATTTGTAATCTTGCATGTGCACTGCACATGTCCATTTTAAATGGGGATTAAACACAAAAATAGATGGGGTGTATGTTTTTTTATTGATATTGAAAGTTGAAAGATCTCTAAGAAAAGTTTTAAAGTTAAGATAGTATCTTTGATTAAAAGTGAAATTTAAGAGCCGCCAGAAACTAACCAAAAATTTTATATTAATGTCTCTAAAACCTTCTTTTGGGTCCATTTACTAGTATATGAACTAGATTAAATATTCGTTTCATAAACTTATCTTACCCTTTCATTTGCATGGTTGATTGCTTAAAATGTGATATTATTCATTAGTTTAAAAAATGTTTGGAAAATTAGCTGTTCATTGGCAGCTTATATTTGACGTGTGATTGTCATAATGTAGATGATTATATTATTAATCGTGCCTCAACTATAAATAAATTAATAGGTCATGTTGGAACATATACGAGGTAAGAATCTATATTGTAAATATGATGGTTTCAAGCCAGAAAATGATATTTGTGATATTTTCTTCTTCTGTGGAAAGTAAACTAAAATTTGATTACTTTAAACATGTGCTCGTATGGCCTAATAGCTATTGTAATCAAGGTTGGACAAGATGCAAAAAACCAGTCCCTCAGAATTTCATAATGCATGGCTTGTGGCCTTATACGGCGGAACACAAACATGCTGAGCCTTGTACTGGTGGCTATTTTCTGAAAGATGATGTAAGAATAGAGAGACATTTATTCAAAGATTTGGAGCACATGACACTAAACCCCTTAATATTTTGGTATCGTGCACTGTAGTCCCAACTCTTTCAATAATCAAAACTTTAGTACATATTTGATTATAGAAAATATCTATAATATATCCCCCAATACCTAGCAATACCGAATTGAATTGGTTTGCTAAATCCTAACATAGATTCTCTACACAACGAAAACTATAAGGATTAATAGAAAGCTATGCAAATATTTCAATAAATTTTTAGCATTCATTTCCAAACATAAACATTTCAAAATTAACCTCCCATTACAATCACAAACAGAAATAGGCATGTCACATAACTATAAGACCCGCGTAAAAGAAAATTATACGTCGTCATTTTATGGGATCACCATCATCTCATTTCTATAAACTCAAAGTAACAGAAAAAGTTATTAAAGAGGAAGAGAAAGACCAGGGTCTTTCTACTAATCTCTAGGTATGTGCGTGTCATATGCTTGTTTTAATTAATTAGTCATTGTAACAATGAAAGATTAACTTTGGACCGCTGATTCTTAAAAATTAAAGCTTACGGACTAAAGTGTATGATTTTGAAAATTTTGGGACTAAAGTGTTTGAGTTTAAAATGAAAGGAATATCCTTCATATGTTTAACTTATGGGTTTTAGGTTGCGAAATGGAATTTTTCTATCATCTTGCCCTCACTTTGGCCAAACCTCAAATATCACCGAAAAGATTTGAACTTCTGGGAGAGGGAGTGGAAAAGACATGGAACATGCACAGGCATGACTACGGAAAATCACTTTTATTTAGCTGTTAAATATGCAAATAAGTATCAGAATTTCTATAGATCATTCAAAAAATCAGGTATATATATGTGTGTGTATTGTGTGTGTGAGTTCGTGTGTTTGTTACTATATAGCTTTTGCTTGCTTATATGGTTAGAATTTTTGTTATTCTCTTTCATTGTTTAAATACTTATCACATTCTCTTTCGTTTTTATTAATTTGATACTTGTAGGCATTGTATATCCTTCCAATCAACCTTACAGACGAGAGGTTGTCTATGATGAAATTGCAAAGTCACTGAGTTCATCCTCAGATCTAAAATGCATTAGGTATATAAATGGTACTCAACTACGTGAAGTTCATGTTTGTATTAATAGTCAAGGTGTAGCAATCGACTGGCCATTTACCTATATTAGGTGCGGCATTAACAACACACATATCTTATTTGCTACCAAGGAAACCATTACTAAATTTCGGTATTTCCACTCAACTCTTGTCTTATGAGTCATCCTTCATTTATGTGTGCTCTCTCTAGAGTAACCACTTTCATTAATATTTCTGCTTTCTTACAATCTTTCAAGATCATGAATTACATTTAATCTCCTAAATCTTTGAAATTTCATACATTGATCCAATTGTTAAATTTGCTCTCCTTTAAGGTATTTCAATATGCAGAAAATATTGAAACTACACCAAGGTACGTTTAAATTCTCAAAAGACGAAACGATTGGAAAATCCATGATCAAGTAATGTTGACGAGTTTATATTAGATTAGAAGTTGCATTAATAAATTCTAGATGGATTAATTTGCGTTTCATTTTGATAACCCAAAGATTTACAAACTACATAAGCAGTCATATCAGCAGAAGAGTTCTGCCATATCAGCAAAGCTCGACTACTAGTTGAAGTCAGTTTCATTATAGGCTTGTAATATCTTAACTGAAGTATAACTACATTGTGTTAGGAAGTTATTTGGTTAGTCTAGTTGTTTAAGCTAGCTTGTGTAATATATAAGGATACTTATCATTCTGTTAAAGGTTAATGAAGCTGAGAAATTTTTTTCCAGTTCAAGCTTCTTCGATACTATTCCTCTTCTCATAACTTTCTTCTTCTTCTATCTTCTGTCTTTTCTTTACACATTGCAACAATGTATGAATTAAATTACACATCGATGGCTTATTTTGTAATTTCAGTTGATATTCACACCATTTAATTCAAACATATTACTATTCATTTATATCATGTGTTTCTTTCATTAATGTATTATTCTCAACTAATTCAAGAGATTGAAGTGAACCATATGCAAATAAAATAAGGATTATTGCATTTTACAACAAAAAAACTTACATTTCATTTTAACGATCTTCCTCTAACACTACAACAATAATGTCATTCCGCCGTGGGTTGTTCAGTTTCTTGGGATGCTTTTCAACTGCAAAAAACTTATTGCAACTACAAAAGTGTAGTGAGATCTCATAATTCTTTTTGCGATGATTTTAACCAATCATTAAAATAACATCGTCATAGATCCATCTATGATGGCGGTCAATTTATCCTATAACAGCGCTTAAAATCATCGTGGAAATGTCTACTGCGAAGGTGTCCTAAGCCGTCGCAATATATTATATTTTTTTCATTCTATCAGGATGGTTAAGAACCGTCATAATATATATTACCTATTGCAGCAGAGTCCTTGAACTGCAAAAATATATTCCTTTTATTTTACTCTATCGCAATGGTTACAGAACATTGTGATATATTATCTATGGCGATGATTCCTTGAAATGCCGCAATTTAGTAGCTTTATCTTACTCTATTGCAATAATTTTTAACCGTCGTGAAAAGCAGCCCATGATCACTATACATTTAGATTTTTCCATAATCCATTTTCTTAATACAAACAATTTTAACAACCTTCGCTATAGACTTCTTTTTCTTTTCTTGTAGTGATTTTATCTTAAAGTAATGTAGAAATTTACTTTGAAATTACATTTCTTATCTAATAGTTGATGGAATCACCAAACAAAATTCACTTTGAAATTTACTTTAACTTATACATATGTCTAATCTTTATCATTTTTATTGGGTTTTATTGGTTTCAGTCAACATAAATGTAATTTACCTCATATAATATAGAAATGTTATAACTCCATTAATCATGTATAATTTCATCCAAAATGCCTTCGCTAGCCTGTGGTTATATTTAATCCTCTTACATTACCCAACAATATTGGAAAAAGCTATGACTTGAAATTAAATAAGCTTTACACCAAATACTTCAAGATTTACATGTGCAAAATATAATTTGGTAAGAAATTCAAAATTATTATTTCTCATGTTCCCAAATTTATTTACTACATAATCACTTTGATTTATTTATAGCATCAACCAAAATTCAATTTCTTGGTTTCATTGATTTCTTTAGAACTTTAATTTGTTAATCCAATTAAATTTATTTACTGCGTTATTATGTGTCAGATATTAGTTTTATTTTTGGTTGTATTAATTATGAAATCATAATATATATATATGTTGTTGGGGGTTATGCCCTCAAAACATGTGTATTGAAATTTTAATATTAAATTTAATAAAAATATATTTTTCTTATAGTTGTTCTTTTAAATTATTGTTGAATAATTCATATAAATATCTAAAAATTTCATATTCATTAATGAGACTATGATCTTATATTAGTACGGGAGGATTAAGATCACAGATAATGAATAAAATTATTAGCAACATATTAAAGTACGAAATATTTATCATAAATGCATATTATCTAGATCCGGATCATTGATGTGGATAGACATTTGAGTGAATGTACTTTATATAATAAGATTATATACGATAGGACCAATGCAAATTAATATCTTTATTAACTTATTGTTTATCATAAAAATGCAATACACATTAATATGATGATCGTATATAGATTAGTATGAATCCTGAGTAGTCATGAACTCCTATATATGCCTACTGGATCTTTTGATTCACTGTTAATGTTTGTTTGTAAAATAAGCTAGTGACTTTTGTTTTGGAGATACAGTGATGTGGATGGCTGGGAACATGATCTTAAAAGATTTAAAATCTAAGTTTTCCTAATAGATCGTATATTGGTTCTCTTAAGTGTTGATTCTGGAACTAAATGGTTATTGAGCTCAAATTTATAATACGATTATAAATTAGCCATTCACTAGTGAATTAATGATACTTAAAGATTAAAAGGTAATTAGAAGGGTAAATGATAATTTTGACCAACTCTAATTTACGAACCAATATTTAGAGGACAAAACTACGTGAAATGATTATATCAATGGATTACACGAGAATAGTCTATAAATATATTATATAGTTTCTAAGAGAGCAATTTCATATTTATAGTGGAATAATAATGGAATTAGTAAATAAGATTATTTAATTAAAGAGTTTAATTAATAATTTAATTTATTAGAGCTTAGGATTATAGATTCATGGTCTCCAAGTCACCTCTGTACCACGCAGTCTAAGGTGTGAATATTTCAGGCCATGAGAAAATGACTAACTTGCAAAAAAAAATTATTCTAGGGCAAGTACATAATTATAAAATAATTATGTATGATTAATTAATTAAGAATGAATTAATTAGACTGTTTGTATTAATTTTCAGAAATTATATATAAATAATTATATCAATTATTTTTCTAATTATCGATAAATGAGACAGTATATCTAATTTATGAAATTGGATAATGTTGAATTATTATTAGATAATAATTCAAAATTTGAATCAACTAAATCCGTTATTTGTGAATTAACAGATCAGCTAGTTGATAAGGATAATCAGATAAATTAATTTTAAATTAATTGATATCTAGATATTTATCTAATTAAAATAAATATTTAATTTACAGTAATTGTCACGAGTCAATCACTGATTAGAATCAGAGGTTTGACATGTAATATTGTAGTGCCACATGGTACTAGGTAGTGCCGTGAGGCACTATGATGGCTTACGGTAACTGTAGTACCGTGTGGCACTGTAGTTGTGCTCAAATTACAGTGGGTCCCACTGCAATGATAATTTTGAAATTAAATATTATTTTTAGTTTATCCCTAAAAATCTGAGATGTCATTATCTAAAAAATATATAGATATTATTCTATTGACCTCAGTGTTGAGGTGAGTGAAGAACACAGTTGCTATGATGATGATCTTTCTCTATGATTAAAAGTTAATTAAAATCTCTCAAAGAATAATCATCGTATTCTCTCATGGGATTATCTCACTAAATTAATCATTCTCAGTAAATCTCTAGTTCTCATGTGTTCAGTATATCTAGAGACAGAAAAAATGTCTTCGAATTATTTTACGTGCCCACACATGTCCTAGTGCTTTTGGGGATTAGCTTGAAAGATCTTGATGTGGATCTTGTAGTCTGTTGTTCGTGGGATTGTAGAGATCGTTGGTTTGCGAGAACGCTTGATATAGACTACAAGAGGTACATGATTACTATCCATAAATGTCTTAGATTTAATATATAAATATGTAATGGATCTCGATTGAAAAGAGATTTTAATAAAAGTTTTTATTTTAGAAACCGTTGCGTCGTGCTTATTTTCTTTTATAAAAAAATATTCGCTTTTCATAAATTTTTAAAATCCACCGAGCCTCCGCCGCATGAACGCGCATTTTTAACAATTGGTATCATATTGGTCATTATATATTTGAATATTAAATACTGTGTGAGTGTTCCTGCATTGTTCATAAAATATTTTATATATATGAATGAATGGATGGTTTTGTTTTTTGAATGTATGATTAAATAATTGATCGTTAATTATATGGTGATTATTGGGTTAGGCTTTGTTCTTTAATTTTTTTTCTTAGATCTTGTGTAAGCCATTTTTGGGCGTAGGAATTTTTGTATATTTATTTGTGAATATTAAATTATAATTATTCCGATCACGAGAAGGCAAAGAACGCGCGAGGCGAATGAGGAGAAAAAAGAAAAAATAGGAATTCCTAGGGAACTCGGCACCAGCACCAGAAATAGTATTTTTGATGATGGCGCCGCCGAAAATATTGGCTATGGCGGTGAGACCGTCGGAAAATTGGCGCCGGCAGCGGCACAACCATGTGTGACGACGGTGGACGATCGACGGCGGTGATGGGTGTTGGTGGTAGAGTCCTTATCACTGTAGGAAAGTTTCACAAAAACTCTGATACCAACTTACTTTATCACTGTAGAATTTTATGAAAACTCTAACTTCATTTTTTATCTTTTAAATCTTGAAATTAATGTAATTTTAAAATTATTTATTAAATTTTAAGTTTATGAAAATTAAATATTAATTAATTGATTGGGTTTGACCAAGTCAATAAATTGTTTATTGAGTAAGTCAAATTAAATCATTTTTAAAAGATGAATCTAGAGATAATTATTAATTGTGAAAAATAGTTTTTCTTAAATAACAGATTTTGCTCGAAGCTTGAAGCTAGTGAAGATCGACATCAGGTGGAGAATGAGAAATTTTGAAAATATGTAATCTTAAAGTCCTTTTGTAATCTTATTTTTTTATTTCAATGGTTGTAATTTAGAAATACACAATAATCACTCGGTCTATTATTATTTTATTTAATTATTTATTTATATGATTGATAACACAACCATGAATTAGTCAATCACATATCATACATGAAACTCACACAGTTTTATTTAATCATGTATCTCGTCAGTAGAAACATGATTTATTAGGATTGTCCTAATATGTTTATATGAATTATTTTGAAAAATCAATTGCATGTAAACTACTAGATTTTAATTAGTTAAAACTCGATAATCACACCACTCTAAAGGATATAGTAACATTTAGGATAATCAACTTTAGTAAAAGATTTTTATTAAAGTCTGATGAATGTAATTAATTAGTTAATCTAAGTTCACTTAATTATGACTTAGGCTCTTTAGAAGGTTAAATGAACTTAGACCAATTAGATTAGATTAATTGTTAATTTCACATTCATGAGGTTATTATTTTAACTAGTAATTAATTTGTAATTAATTGATTAGTTAAAATAGAAACGCATTATTCTAAAATAATGAGTGGGAGAAGGTTGACATGTCAATATAATCTATAGTCTCAATTATTAGTACAACATCGTAAGGTACAGTGAGGTCTCGAGATGGCTTTGTTTTCATCCCCCTAAGGAAGGTTTCAAAATGTATCAATACCAATGTTGGACTTCTTAAGAAGATAGGACTAAGTAATATAATTTAGACCGACCATAAGGCGGTATATTCTAAATCAAGTTATGAAATTTGAAATAATGGGTTACACTCACAAAGTCACAATTAAGCTTTCATGTGGATAATTGTGACTTGGCCGAATAAACGATACATTATTGTTAAAGAGAGAAAATATAAGATATTTTAAGTTTTAATTAATAAGGGTGAGAATGTCTCATAGACAATCTAAGATTAATCTGACTGACTCTAAGGTGGCACGTTAATTGTTAGGTTGTTTTATCGTGAATTAGTAAATGATATATTTATGTGTTTAATATGTTGCATCTATGCATCACATTTACTTTCTGAATTTTGGATATTTATTTCAATTATATGAAATTATGTATGTTTTATTTTTTAATTATTATTATGTCTAGCATGGGCAACCCCATTACTGCTTTACTTGCACTTGAAAAATTAAATGGTGATAATTTCATAAGATGAAAATCACATTTAAACTTGATGCTAATTTGTAAGAACCACAAATTTGTTCTTATTGAGGAATGTCCTTAGGAGCTCGCTGCCAATGCCCCTAAGAATGTTAGGGACAAGTTTAATGCTTGGATTCAACCCAACAACAAAGCGAAGTGCTACATGTTTGTGAGCATGAATGATGTTCTGAGAACCAAGCATGAGAGCGTGGAGACTGGCTATGAGATTATGAAATCTCTACATGCGATGTTTAGGAAGCAGTCTGATCAAAATCATCATGAGGCTACTAGGAGCTACATGACGACCAAGATGAAGAAAGGTACTTCTGTGCTCGAACATGTTGTGAACATGACCAACATAATGCATGAGTCAGAAGTACATAGGGAGAACATTTGATGAACAAACTCAGGTCAACATTATACTTGAGTCGCTCACACCTCATTTTTCTGCGTTCACCACTAACTATGTTATGAACAAGTTGCAATTCAACATGACCCAATTGTTGAATGAACTGCAGACTTTTGAGTCACTCAATAAGAGTATGCCCAAAGAGCGCGAGGTAAATGTTACCGAGCAAAAGCCTTCTTCCACTATTGTTAATAGTAATAAAAATAAGAAGATCAATGATAAGGGTAAATGTAAGAATAATAAAGGGAAGAAAGTCAAGACATCGCCAAAAGCCAAGAAGAACAAGAACGACAAAAAATCCAAGGGAAAATGTTTCTATTGTGGGGTTGAAGGTCATTAGAAGAGAAACTATGAAAAGTATCTCTCCGAGCTGAAAAAGAAAGGTAAATATGATTTACTTGTACTTGAAACTTATTTAGTGAAATATGATTTGTCATCCTGGATACTGGATTCAGAAGACACTAATCATGTATGTTCTTCTTTACAGATGCTTGATTCGTCAAGGGACCTGGCTGATGGCGAGGTCATTATGAGAGTTGGCAATGGTGCGCTCGTGTTAGCGAAAGCATTCAGGATAGTCCGCCTTAATTTTGGGAATAATTATTTAGTTTTGAACGATGTTTATTATATTTTTAGATTTTTGAGAAATTTGATTTCTCTTTCATTACTGCATGAACAATTTTTTGAAGTTTCTTCAATTAAAAATGATTTTATTATTTCTGTGAATGGATTCAATATTTATCATGCAAAAGTATTGAACGGCCCGTATATACTTAAACTGAATGAACGGGCGTTAAATAATTATGAATTATTTAAAGTAGCAAAACCTAAAAGTAACAAACGACAAAGAATTTTTCATGATGATGATAACACATATCTTTGGCATCTTAGGTTAGGACATATTAAACTAGATAGGTTAAACAAAGCATGGTGCTTTGAGAAAACTAATAGTTGAAACTGTTGTTTGTGATTCCTGTCTAGAGGGTAAAATAATCAAGAGACCTTTCACATGAAATGGCCAAATAGCCAAGAGACCACTTGAGCTAGTGTATAGTGATGTTTGTGGACCGATCAATGTAAAAGCTAGAGGTGGGTATGAGTATTTTGTCACTTTTATTGACAATTACTCAATATATGATTATACTTACCTAAAGCATAAAAGTCTGAAAGTTTTGAAAAGTTTAAAAACTTCTAAGATGAAGCTGAAAAGCAATTAAGTAAATCATTAAAAATACTTTGATCAGATTGAGGTGGTCAATACTTGGATTTAAAATTCAAGGATTACCTGCTGGAGTATGGCATTCTATCACAACTCACAGCCCTTGGAATGCCACAGCAAAATAATGTTTCAGAAAGGAGAAACTGAACCTTATTGGATATAGTTAGGTCGGTGTTAAGCTACTCATCACTACTACTTACATTTTGGGGATATGTATTACACACGATAACATACATTGTGAATATAATGTCTTCTATGTCTGTAAGCAAGACACCTTTAGAGTTATGGAATGGCTCCAAATTCAGTTTGCATCATTTCTGTATATGGGGTGTCCAGCTCACGTTCTTAGACCCAACACTAGAAAGTTAGACTCGAGGTCAGAATTGTGCATATTTGTTGGCTATACTTCAGAGACTAGAGGTTGGGAGTTTTATAGTCACAAGGATCAAAAAGTGTTTGTTTCGACAAATGACACCTTCCTTGAACACGACTATGTGAAAAACTACAAACCTCAAAGCAAAGTAGTTATCGAAGAATTAGCGTTTGATAAGATCAGATCACCTTCACCATCAACTGATAAACGACAAACCATAGAAACCATAGTTCTTATTCAGGAAATCCCCATTTAATGTCGTAGTGGAAGGGTTGTAAGACAACCTATTCGTTATGAACAAGAGGCACATGTCCAAGTGTCTAACACTGATAAGGATTATTCATTATCTTATGAAGAAGCAATGGCTGATCCTAAAAATGAGAAATGGCAAGATGCCATGAACAAAGAAATGGAATCGATGTATTTCAATTCCGTCTAGGAACTTATAGATCCACTTGAAGATGTCAGGCTCATTGGATGTAAATGGATCTTCAAGAAGAAAATAGGTGCAGATGAGAAAGTAAAGACTTTCAAGGCACGTCAGGTAGTCAAAGGCTATACACAAAGGGAATGAGTCGATTATTAAGAGGCATCCTCCCATGTTACCATGCTAAAATCTATTTGCATCAGTTTATTCATTGCCGCTAGTTTAGACTATGAAATATGGAAAATGGACGTAAAACAACTTTTCTGAATGACTCTCTTGAAGAAAGCATCTATATGATGTAACCGGATGGGTTCATGAAAAATGGACAAGATCAGAAAGTATACAAGTTGTTTAAATCTATGTATGGATTAAAGCAAGCATTTAAATCTTGGAATCTTACGTTTGATGAGATTATTAAATCATATGACTTCGAGTAAAATATTGATGAAACTTGTGTTTATAAATACATAAAAAACAAGATAGTGGTTTTGTAGTTCTTTATATTGACGATATTCTACTCATTGAGAATGACGTAGAAAATTTGTCAAATGTAAAGAATTGATTAGTTGAGAAATTTTAAATGAAAGATTTGAGAGATATATTCTAGGCATCCAAGTCCTAAGCGATACAAAGGACAAGTTTTTGACACTTTCTTAGATATCTTATATTGATAAGGTATTGGAGAGATTCTCTATGGAGAATTCCAAAAAAATTCAATTACCGACCATACATGAAATTATCATTTCCAATGAGCAATGTCTTAAGACACCTCAGGATCAAGAGGATATGAGAAAGGTTCCTTATGCTTCAGTTGTTGGTAGTCTCATGTATGTAATATTATGAAGGAGACCAGACATCTGTTATGTAGTGAGAACTGTCAGTTGTTATCAATCGGATCCAGGTTTGGAACATTGGATTACAATAAAGCACTTTCTCAAGTATCTTAGAAGAACGAGAAACTATATGCTTTTATTCAGGTCGTGACCTGAACCCCACTAGATGTATTGATTCTGATTTTCAATCAGACAAAGATAGTCGAAAGTCAATGTCTGGATCAGTATTCACCCTAGGTGGAGGAGATATAGTTTGGATAAGTATCAAACAATCCAGCATTACAAATTCCACTATGAAGACTGAATATATAACTGTGACAGAAGTGGTATAGCTCAGAAAGTTCTATACTGATCTGGAAGTAGTTTCAGATATGGACAAGTCACTAATTCTATATTGTGACAACAGTGGGGCGGTAACTAATTCTAAAGAATTGAGGAGTCATAAGAGGGGCAAGCACATGGAGAGTAAATATCATCTTATAAGAGAGATTGTGCATCGAGAGAATGTGACTGTTATGAAGATAGCGTCAGATCAGAACCTGGTTGATCTTTTTACCAAGACACTTCCTGTGAAGTCATTTAAGGGTCATATGCGTAACATGTGGTTGAGAGAGAAATAACATTTGGTTTAGGATAAGTGGGAGATTGTTGAGGGTTATGCCCTCAAAGCATGTGTATTGGCATTTTAATATGAAATTTAATGAAAATACATTTCTCTTATAAGTGTTCTTTTAAATTATTGTTGAATAATTTATATAAATATCTGAAAATTCAATATTCATTAATGAGACTATGATCTTGTATTCATAGGAGATGATTAAGATCATAGATAATGAATAAAATTATTAGCAACATATTAAAGTATGTAATCTTTAATGAATGGTTACTAGTACGGTTCACAAAGCATTATGAATGCATATTATTTAGATCCGGATCATTGATGTGGATAGATTTTTTAGTGAATGTACTTTATATAATAAGATTATATATGACATGACCGATGTGAATTAATATCTTTATTAACTTACTGTTTATCATAAAAATTTAATACACATCAATCTGATAATCATATGTAGATCAGTTTGAATCCTGAGTAGTCATGAACTCATATACATGTCTATTGAATCTTTTGATTCAATTATTAAGGTTTATTTGTAAAATAGGCTAGTGACTTTTGTTTTGGAGATTTAGTGATGCGGATGGTTGAGAACGTAGTCTTACAAGATTTGGAATCCAAGCTTTGCTAATGGATCGAATATCGGTTCCCTTAAGTGTTGATTCTGGAACTGAAAGGTTATTGAGCTTAAATTTATAATACGATTATAAATTAGTCATTTACTAGTGAATTAATGGTACTTAAGCATCAAGAGGTAATTAGAAAGGTAAAACGGTATTTTGACCGGCTTTAATTTATGTACCAATAATTGGAGGATAGAACTACGTGAAATGATTGTATCAATGGACTTCACGAGAATACTCTGTAAATACATTTTATAACATCTAAGAGTGCAATTCCATATTTATAGTAGAGTAATAATAGAATCTTAAGATTATACGCCTATGGTCCCCAAGTCACATTTGTACTACGCAGTCTAGGGTGTGAATATTTTAGGACATGAGAGAATGACTTACTTGCAAAACGAATTTTTATTCTGGGACAAGTACATAATTATGAGATAATTCTATGTGATAATTAATTATATCAATTTTTAGAAATTATATATAAATATTTATATCGATTATTTTTTAATTATTGATAAGTGAGACAATATATCTAATTTATAAAATTGAATAATGTTGATTTATTATTCACTAAAAACTAATCTTAAGATTCTGTTTATGAATATATCTAATTAATGAAATTGAATAATGTTGAATTGTTGAATTTTTAAATATTTATATCGATTTACCCATTGTTCACTAAAAACTAATTGTAGATTTCATATATGCAAACTTATTTTCTTACTATGATAATGACATCTGATTTTATTATATTGTATATATCAACCTGATTTTATGTTCTAACGAATACTCGGTCTGGTCTGAACCGTTGGTTTAAATTTCAACGGTCGATCTGATCAGATTTTTGAAGGAAAACTAGACCAGATCAAAAATTACGGTCCTCCTATATGAAGGCTGAACCGACCATAACACTATAAAAAATCTGATCCATCCAGACCGAACATCAATGGTCAGATCAGACGGATTTTACGGACTAAAGACTAAGTTGAGGGAGGGGACAGGTGAGAGGTAGAATCGTGAGACGTGAGAGGGGATGAGCTGAGGGAGAGAGAGTGAAGAGGGACTGAGCTAAGGGAAGGGAGAGGTGAGAGACAGAGTCGTGAGACGTGAGAGGGGCTTAGCTGCGGGAAAGAGAGTGAAGAGGGACTGAGCTGAAGGAGGGGAGAGGTGAGAGGCAGAGTCATGAAACGTGAGAGGGGCTGAGCTGAGGGAGAGAGAGTGAAGAGGGACTGAACTGAGGGAGGGGAGAGGTGAGAGTCAAAGTCGTGAGACGTGAGAGGCGCTGAGCTGAGGGAGAGAGAGTGAAGAGGGACTGAGTTGAGGGAGGGGAGAGGTGAGAGGTAGAGTCGTGAGACGCGAGAGGGGCTGGCTGGAGGCGAGAAGCGAGAGGGGCTGGCTGGAGGCGAGACGCGAGAGACACTGGCTGGAGGCGAGACACGAAGAAGGAGAGGGTCTGACTGAGCTGAGGGAGAGAAGAGAAATAACCTAAAATCCTAAAAAAATTACATATATATACTATACGGTCGGACCGGTCGGATCGGTCCAGAACTAACAAAAATTTTAGATCGGTGTGAAATTTCGGTCCTGTCTAAAAAGAGGACCGAACCGATCATTAATATCGTCCAGATCGATCAATTTCAGTTCGGACATATTCAGACTAAACGGTCTGGTTTTTTTAACACCCCTATTTTCTAATGCCCATATTGCAATAGCTATTAGGCCATATGAGTTCAAATCTAAAGTAATCAAAACTTTTATTCTTTTGTTCCTGCAAACACGACAGAATTAAAAGTAGGCAAACAACTAGGATTTTCATAGTTAGAAACGTCATCTCCGGACGTTGGAATAAAGTCTATAATCTTAAATACTGGGTGTGTGGTGCACACCCTGTTTATAAAATGGTTGCTATTTACATCTCTTCAATTCTTATTTAATTATCCAAACAAAGACATCCAAGTTGCTGCACCCAATAAATTTGAAAGCTTTTCTTATTTAACTTAAAAGTAAGGATAAAAATTACACGAATCTCTCATATTTAACTTAATTACGCACATATTTTATATAGTTTCAAAACCTACACCAACATCGGTCTCCTCGAATTTCATTTTACCTACAATTTTCTTCTAAAATTCATTCACTCTTGCATCTTTTTGTAAGAAATCCATACAAATACGTCATTATTATTTGATGTTCAATTTTAAATTTTATTTACATATGTACTATATAACTTGTATATATAACTGAAACATCTTATAATGGTTGATTCAAGAAATAGTGAGATCATATTAGGGATGAACATGGTTCGGTTTGGTTAGTGGCCTAAAATAGAACCGAACTGAAACATTCGGTTCGGTTATCTGTTGAACCGAATTGAACCGTAAAGACTAGAAGAACTGAACCGAACCGTGAGTTTTAGTTCGGTTCGGCGGTTCAGTGACATCTGTTTTTCATTTTTTTTCCCAGCAAAAATTCAGCTTAAAATAGTAAAATCTGGAACTTTCTCAACCTAAAATCTGAAAGATCACACAAATCTATCACAAATCACCCTAAAAACAGTAACAAATTCATCATAAATCACACAAATCTTAATAAAAACATTAACAAATTCATCATAGATTCATAAATCACACAAATGATACCAATTACAAGTCACAATTATATCAGTTATAACATAACAAAACATTAGACATCTACTGATGAGAAAACAAAACAAATCAAACTAATCAATATAGAAAAATTAAAATAAAATATAGAAACTAACACAAAACTAATCAATGTACAAACAATATCAAAGCAACTTTGAACTAATAAGAACTAAGAACTAATTGAAAACAATATCAAACTCCGAACTAACAAATTAGAACTAACAAATCATGTAACTAAGAACTAACAAATCAACTAATCAGAATTAAATACTAATCTTAACTAATCAGACTAAGAACTATTTTAAGTAATCAATACATAATTAATTTAAACTAATCAAAACAGAACTAATTTTAAGTAATCACTAATCAGAACTAATTTAAAGTAATCAGAACATAACTAAGAACTAATTTCAACTAATCAGGACTAATTTGAAATCAGAACTAGGAAAATCATGTAATTGACGTTGAAGAACCATAGATGCTTACCCTCGATGAAGGAGAAAGACGAGATAGGAGAAAGTCAAGGAAGGAGAAAGTCGACTAGCCGAGGAAGGAGAAGAGCGGAATAAGGAGATAGCCGAGCAATTACAACCCTAAGGCGACGAGTGATGATTATAGAGGAGAGGGCCCAAGGCGATGTGCCGAAGATTACAGAGGAGAACTAGAGGAGAAGGGAGAAGCTTCGGCAATTCGCGATTCGCGATTAGGGCCAGGGGAAGGGGTAGTATGACGAAAAGGAAGGGAAATGAAAATGAAACCTAACCCTAAAAATTTTTGCTTATATATTGTGGGGTTTGATCAAAACGACGTAGTATAGAAGGTAGTAGTTCAGAGATATGCATGGGTTATAAAACAACGTCATTTTACATTATAAGTTTCGGTTCGATTCAAAAATTGACCATTTTCGTATGGAGTTAAAGAACCGAAACCGACCATTTTCGGTCCGGTTTGCGGTGCGGTTCGATTTTTAACACCCCTAGATCATATCAATTAGGAAAGATCATTTTTACATTTCACTAACGAAGAAAGAGCTCTTTATAATTATTGAAACAAAAGGGATGTCTGATGTGAGATTAGTGTAACTTACCCTAAAAATAAAACTTTTGAAATAAAAAATTTCAATTGGCGAAAAGAACCATTGATTTTATTTTTTGTTCTGTTTTATAGCATTAAATGAGAAGCAAGAAGGGCCCTTGCATCAAGTGAGTACTAGGTTTGTGAGAATGTGTAGAAGGAGGTTAAGGTAAAGAGAGAGACTGAGCAGGCGAAACATTAAGATCAATAGAGAGGGCATGTGATATATCAGGAAAATTAACAGAAGATAAAGGTTGAGCACTAGAAGCAGCAATGTCAATGTTTTGAGATTGGTGAGTAGGAGACAAAGCATGTGATGTAGGGTGATCAGTAGGTGAAGCATGAGGTATAGCAGAACTAGTAGAGCAAGATGTGACAAGAGTGAGAGCAGTGCTAGTAGATGAAGAAGGTGTATGTATTAAAGAAAGTATAGCAGAGTTGTGCCAACTAGTAGAAGAAATGTCGGTGGAATGAGTAGCACCAATACAATGTTTTGCAAAGGTTTTATATGGAAAGGCAGATTCATTAAAAATAACATGTCTAGAAGTATATAATTTCTCAGTCATAGGTTCATAGCATAAATATCCTTTATAGTCCATAACATAACCTAGAAAGATGCATTCAATAGTTTTGTGTTGTAATTTATGTGAGTTGTAAGGTTTGATGCAAGGGTAGCATGCGCAACAAAAAACCTTAAGATGTGCATAATCAGGTAATTTTCTAAACAATACCTCAAAGGGAGACTTGTTATTCGATTAATGAGATAAACAACAGTAGAAAATGCATGAAATGAGAACTGTAAGGGAAGGCAGGCAGTATGAAGAAGAGCAAGAGCTGTCTCAACAAGATGCCTATGTTTTCGTTCAATAATTCCATTTTGCTGGGGTGTGTAGGGACAAGATTTTTGATGAGATATGCCATGCTTTCTAAGAAATGATTGAAAAGGCAAACTACAGTACTTCCCCATCCATCAGTTCTCAATGTTTTAATCTTAGTGGATAACATATTCTCAACAAAGGGTTTAAAGAATTTAAAAATGTTAGAGACCTTAGATTTAAGAACCATGGGAAACAGCCAAGTGAACCTAGACATGTCATCAACAAAGGACATATAGTATTTAAAACCTTGCAGGGAAGGGACAGAGGAAGGCCCCCAAACATCAATATGCAAAAGCTATCAAGGTAACTAAGAAGTAGATTAAGACAAAGAGAAAGGTAACTTGCTCATTTTACTTATCAAACAGCTAGTACAAACACAGTGATCAGAAGTAGAATTAACAGATGGAGTATAATGTAAATTGGTCTTAGCAAGAATTTGATTCACAACAGAATTTGATGCATAGCCTAATCTATCATACCGGGTTTTATCAGCATACCTTGGCACTAAGATATGCTACAGAGGTAGGAGCGGGTGAGGAAACATGTTGTGTGAAGGCATGAACTTGAGTGGGAATGGGGTATAAGCCGTTTTTACTGTGACCTTTGTATAGAACTTGACCTATGGCCTTATCCTAAATTAGAAAATAATAAGCATCAAAGTAGAATATGAAATTATTATCTTTATAACATTTGTAAACATAAAGCTAAGTTAGAAGATTGACTAGGGACATGAAAGATCTTTGGTAAAGAGAAAGAGTGAGAAGATGTAGATAAAACTCCTGATCTAGAGTGAGAAATAGGCAAAGATTGACCACTTGCCACGACAACATTGTCCTCACCAGTATACTCATAAGGGGAAAACATATTGCTTAATTCAGGACTTAAGTAAGAATTAAAACCTATATCTGAGAGCCAAACTTATAGTTCTCCACTGACATGTTGAGAGGTTGTACTAGCCACGGCAGCAAGAGTGGCATGTAGGTATTTACCTTAATATGAGTATTTCATTTGGTGATAGCAGTCCACAATAGTGTTCCCAGGTTTCTGGCAGATTTGGTACTGAATTCTTGAGGTAGAAGATCCATGGTAGTAGTCTATGTTTGGAGAGAAGCCACCTTTAAAGAAGCTTTGTTGGATCTGGGGGGGAGCTGAGCTAAGAAGAGATTAAGATTGACCTTGAGATAAGTTGAAAGAGGCTCTTCCACTACGTGAGTTGAACCTCCCAAAGTTTGACCTACCAGTGCCCCGAAACCCTCGAAAGTTTCTACCTCAGTATTACTCTGGAGAAATTGGAGTTTTGAGAACCATTAAGGTAATAGTTTGAAATAGGTTCTCATCTTGCTTTTGCTGTGAGTCTAAGAATCACTCCTCACATTTTAAGAGAACATGGAGTTCCTCAAGAGTCATAGGCTTTAGCTCTAGTCCTCATTGAGGTGCGAACAACGTTTTGTATTCAGTAGGCAAACCATTGATGGTGAATATAAGAATATCCTTATCTTCGAGAGTGACAGAGACAACAACCAATTTATCCTTCATTTACTTTGATTCTTTGGATGTAAGAATCGATGGTTTCATTGGCTTTCTTTGTGACCGATTGAATATCTGATTTCAATTGAAGGATATTGGTTCTTGAAATGGAAGAAAATCTTCTTTCTATAGAGCTCCAGACTTCCTTTGAAGTTTGACAACCTGTAATATATGAGAGAGCCATCGGGGACAGGGTTGCATTGAGGAGGGTGATGAGGGCTTAATCTTGGGCAACCCATTGAATGAATCTTGGATTGATAGTTGATATGAATTCACCTTTGTTATTGGAAAGAAATTTGTTTTAGGCATGGTATTAAACCATCAATATAGCCAAAGACAAGATGCGTCTTGAGAATTGATGAGATTTGATATTTCCATAACACAAAGTTGGAAGAATCAAGATGAATGGATATAAGGTTGCATATATTAAAAAGAAAAAAGATTGGTGAATGGAATTGTGAATCAAGACCGTTTGTCACAGAAGTTTGGGAGATGTTTGGGGAGGATTTTAAGACTCGATTTGAGTTTGGATTTGAGTTTCGGTTTGAGAGGTGGCAGTAGAATCATTAGCCATTTAGATGTTGGTCGTGGTAAGCTCTGATATCATGTGAAGAACAAAGAAACGCAAAGGTAAATGAAGACCAACAATCAAGGAAGGATTGCAGACGATGATACAGAAGAAAGAAAGGAAAAAGAAAGAAGAAGAGGAGAGATAAAACCAAACTGATCCTTTTTCATTAACCAAACTAAAGCCATGCACGTACGAACACTTAAATACGTAACTAGGATAGTTAGGGTAACTAACGTCCTTAACTCTAACCAATTAAAATAAAATAAATCAGCCTAAATCCTTATAGTTTACATATTTATTCCAAAACATGTAGAAAATAAAGTGCATAAAGAAAAACCAAATGGCCATTGTCGTTGTTGCGTTGGAGATGCTTAGAGCTATATTATCATCATAAAGTGGGATCACACTTGCATACTTCACTTATGGATGGTTTACATTAAATTCGCTTCTTCTAGAAGTTTCCAGAATTTATACCTTGATGTCCACTGCAAGTAAGATTGTATTTGAATGAGAGTAGCAAATTATAATGACTATGAAGCCTGGTAAAAATAGTATGTAGCCTTATGATGTTTAACATATTATTGTTTATGATGCGTGTTCTTGTATTTGTCTGTATAAATATATAATTGAGTGTGATAGTCTAACTATTTTCAGAAGGTTGATGACATTCCTTCTTCTTCTATTTAAAACGATAAAATACTATAAAGTAAGAAATAGAAGCAAACAATAATAACATTTTATTCAAGGAAACCTGACATTTTCCAGTATCCAATTCAATATATCTCTTGGAACTAAAAGAATCCACAAGGTCCTCTCCCTTCTCCTTTAACTAGGCAAAAGGGTATCTGGTTCTACAAGGTGACCACCAATGGCCAATTTTTCAATAAGTTATGCCAAGGCTCTCTACAAGTCTGAAGAGAAGGTGAAATGGAAGCAGCTGATCCGGTCTCTTAGAAATATTCTTAGATGCATCTTCATTTCCTATGTTGTCTACCATAGGTCCATAACATATTGGCAACCAAGATAATGTCAGGAGACGTGACTTAAGCATTAGCCTGACATCTGTATTCTATATCAATGGATAAGAGAGTTTAAAGTATATTTTCATCCAATGTCCTGTGACGCATCAGATTTTTAGGTGCTTGGTTGGCAAGTGTGGCATGCTTTCCCGTTGCAACGTCAGGACCTAAAGCATCGGTTCCTTGTGCATACCGAGTGAAGGGGCTGAAGTCTACTATTTTGAACCTAGTTTTTGCTATCTTTTATTTGCTTTGTATGGACTGAAAGAAATAGGATGATTTTTTAATGGTAAAACTAGAAATAACATTACCATTTTATTTTTTGTACTTCTATTGTTATAATGATTAGAGAGAATCTGTGACATTCATATAGCCTAGTAAAACTTCCTTTACATAGCGATCACTATTGGGGAGTGGAAAGTTTAATTGACTTTTTTTTTAGGTAGTTAGTGTTTTTATATATCTAGCTCAGCTCACTAATTATTTTTAGTCGTTTTCATATTTGGAGTTTACTCTTTGTATAGTTATAAATAAAATTTTATCCAAGTCACATACACTTTTACCCAAAAATGAAACATAATTGCCTACGTTTTTTTTTCATTTTTCTACCTATAAAAATTAAGTAATTATGAGATAAAAAAATATAAAGGCTTAAAAAAACAAAATGATTTAAGATTTACATTGGATGATAAAAAGATTAAGAGGATGCCACTTAGTTTGGAAGTTCATTTTTATTTCATAATGTTTCAAAGATGTAGTTTTTTTTTTAATTGTAAGAGAGCCTTAGCATGCAATTGTCCTTACCTCTTCCTTGTTAAAGTTATAAAGACCACTAGTTGAAGAGGACAATGGTGATCAGCGGTACGGGGCCATAAACCATGAACTTTGAAGTCTTGTGGAACTTGTTCTTTACACTTGAAACCATGATTACAATAACTATTAGGCCAAACCAAATTAAGCTTATAGTCAAAACACTTTCGACCCTCCACCAAAAAGTGTGAAAATAACTTGGAACTTTCAAACTCCCAATCACCCTGCACTGCTGATTTTCTAATGTTCTCTTATGCATGTCATGTAATTATAAACTAAATTCCTTTTTATAGTAAAAGGAATATTATGGAAAGAATCCAACGAATTAATTTTTTTTATTATTTAGTGTGATAATCCAATTAGTGGTGATTCCTTCTTGAGAAATAACCAATATCATTCAGCAACTATTGACCCATGATGTGTCATTGCGTAAACTATATTTTGCCACTTATTTCAACTACCTTAATCCAATATATTTGGCACTTGATTATATTAAATAGAAAGAACTATGAAATGGGTAATACTTTCATTATTCTAAAAATCATTAGTGGATTATTCTAAAAATCATTAGTGGACGCATTTCTTCTTACACTACCATAGTTATATAATTTTGAAAGTCATTCATTACATTATTACTCTAGAGATGTTGAGATTATAAGATTTAGTTAAGATGAAAATCCAGAACCTAAAATCATATAGTTTTAAAATTCACAATTTAGTTTCTCTCTCTAACATATAGCTTCTCTCTCTAAGTTCCTAGGGTTTTCTAGATCTTTGAGTGGTGATTCATTCGATCTTGGAACCTGTGTTGGGAATCTATTACTACTGAGTAAGCATTGGGATTGAGAAGAGATGAAATCAAAGGCTAACAAAAGAAATTTGGGGGGTTTTGTGAACCCCAACAGCACGGGAAATAATGGACGAGCTGAGGATATTCTCAAGAAAAGTATCATAGACCAGGACGCCCTCGAAAATGTGGAGAAGAGATAAATGAATTGAATAAGGACAAGCACACCATATTTCGGCTTGTAGGTGATATGGTCGTGTGTCATTCCGCTTCCGTAAGGTCTGCTTCAGCCCACTATGGAGTCTTCCTATACTAGAGGTTTAGTCCATCAACACTATCATTATTCTAAAAATCATTAGTGGATGAATTCATTTTTACACTACAATAGCTACACAATTTTGAGAGTCATTAATTACATTATTACTCTAAAGATGTTGGGATTATAAGATTTAGTTAAGTTGAAAATCTAGAACTTAAAAATCCAGTTTTAAAATTCACAAATTTAGTTTCTCTCTCTAACCTGAAGCTTCTCTCTCTAAGTTCCTAGGGTTTCCTAGATCTTTGAGTGGCAATTCATTCAATCTTGGAACCTTTGTTGGGAATCTGTTACCGTTGAGTAAGCTTTGGGATTAAGAAGAGATGAAATCAAAGGCTAACAAAGGAAAATTGGGGGGTTCGTGAACCCTAACAACACGGGAAACAATGGACGATTTGAGGATATTCGACAAGTAAGTGTCGTGGACCAGGGCTCCCTAAAAAATGTGTAGAAGAGACAAGGAATTGAACAAGGACATGCAGACCATGTTTCATCTTGTAGGTGACATGGTTGTGTGTCATTCGACTTCCGTAAGGTCTGCCTCAGCCCACTATGGAGTCTTCCTATACTAGAGGTTTGGTCCATCAACGCTATCATTATTCTAAAAATCATTAGTGGATGAATTCGTTTTACTCTACAATAGTTAAACAATTATGAGAGTCATTAATTACATTATTACTCTAAAGACGTTAAGATTATAAGATTTAGTTAAGATAAAAATCCAGAACTTTAAATCATATAGTTTTAAAATTCACAAATTTAGTTTCTCTCTCTAACCTAAAGCTTTTCTCTCTAAGTTCCTAGGGTTTCCTAAATTTTTGAATGTTGATTCATTCGATCATGGAACCTGTGCTTGGAATCTGTCACCGTTGAGTAAGCATTAAGATTGAGAATAGATGAAATCAAAGGCTACCAAAGGAAAGTTGGGGGTTTTGTGAATCCTAACAGCACTGGAAATAATAGACGAGCTGAGGATATTCGACAAGAAAAGGGCCTTAGAGCAGGACGCCCTCGAAAATGTGAAGAAGAGACAAATGAATTGAATGAGGACATGCAGACCATGTTTCAGCTTGTAGGTTACATGGTCATTGTGTCATTCGGCTTTCGTAAGGTCTGCCTCAGCCCAGTACAGAGTCTTCCTATACTAGAGGTTTGATCCATCAACGCTATCATTATTCTAAAAATCATTCGTGAATGGGTTCGTTTTTACACTTCAATAGTTATACAATTTTGAGAGTCATTAATTAAATTAGGGTTTATAACATAGAACCCCCCTGAATTTTGTTCCAAAATTAATTTTTCAACCTAAACTATTTTTTCTTCCAAATTGATACTTAAACTTTCTTCATCCATCACTTTATCCTTCTGAACCAAAATTTCAGGTTTAACGTCGTTTAATTGCTCACGTGTATTGCACATGATTCCTACCAATTTTTGGGTTAATATCATAGAACCCCCTCAATTTTGTCTCAAAATCAATTTACCCACCTAAACAGCTTTTTCTTCTGAATTTGTACTTAAACTTTCTCCATCCATCGCTTTACCCCTCGAACCCTAAATTTTAGGTTTAACCAAAATTTAGATGTATATAACATTGTTCCTACCATGAAATAGGCTTTTGATTTTGTTGAAGGATATGTTATGACAGTTGGATATTGCAATTATTCAGTTATTTTGTTGATAATAAATATTGCAACTATTTATTTGAAAGATATGATATGACAGTTATGTTTGTTTACAATTAAATCTTGTAACTATTTTATACATCTGTTAAAAATAATATATAATAATAGATCTTACATGAGAAATGCTCTTACAATTAAAAAATAAATATTTCTCTGTTGATCAAAATATCTACATATTTTAAATTACTTTATACATCAAAAACAGTGAAATAACACACAAAGTTTTTGGATAACATTAAGTTAATTTGATTCTTTTCATATTTTGACAAATTAGTGAAGAGGGAGATGCAGTTTGTAAATGGTTTTTTATGGGAAAACATGAGAGATATATACCTTATAAGGTTGAAGAAAGGGGAAAATTGAAAAGAAGAAATAGGCATATGTCGTACATGTGAGTATCTAACAGTCATTTAATTGCCATGGGGTAAAGTGATGGATAAAAAAATTTTAAGTACCAATTCGAAAGAAAAAATAGTTTAGAGAGGTAAGTTGATTTCGAGACAAAGTTTAGGGAGGTTCCATGATATTAACACATTACATTATTACTCTAAAGACAGTTAGATTATATGATATAGTTAAGATGAAAATCCTGAACTTGAAAATCATATAGTTTTAAAATTCACAAATTTAGCTTCTCTCTTTAACCTAGAGCTTCTCTCTCTAAGCCCCCAGATCTTTGAGTGGTGATTCATTCGATCTTGGAACCTGTGTTGGGAATCTGTTACCGTTGAGTAAGAATTGGGATTGAGAAGAGATGAAATCAAAGGTTAACAAAGAAAAATTATGGGGTTTTATGAACCTTAACAGCACGGGAAAAAATGGATGTGCTGAGGATATTCGGCAAGAAAAGTGTCGTGGACCAAGTTGCCCTAAAAATATGCAGAAGAGACAAAGGAATTGAATGAGGACATGCGGACCATGTTCTGTCTTGTAGGTGACATAGTCGTGTGTCATTCGGCTTTCGTAAGGTCTGTGTTTGCCCACTATGGAGTATTCCTATACTAGAGGTTTGGCCCATCAACGCTATCATTATTCTAAACATCATTAGTGGATGAAATTCATTTTTACACTACAATAGTTATAAAATTTTAAGAGTCATTAATTACATTATTACTCTAAAGACGTTGAGATTATAAGATTTAGTTAAGATGAAAATCCAGAACTTAAAAATCATATAGTTTTGAAAATCACAAATTTAGTTTTTCTCTCTAACCTAGAGCTTCTCTCTCTAAGTTCCTAGGGTTTCCTAGATCTTTGAGTGGTGATTCATTCGATCTTCGAACATGTGTTAGGAATTTGTTACCATTGAGTAAGCATCGGGATTGAGAAGAGATGAAATCAAAGGCTAACAAAGGAAAATTGAGGGGTTTTGTGAACCCTAACAGCACAGGAAACAATGATTGATCTGAGGATATTCGACAAAAAAGCATCGTGGACCAAGGTGCCCTAAAAAATGTGCAAAAAAGATAAAGGAATTGAATGAGGACATGTAAAACATGTTTTGGCTTGTAGGTGACATGGTCTATGTCATTCGGCTTTCGTAAGGTCTACCTCAACCCACTATGAAGTCTTCCTATGTTAGAGGTTTGGTCCATCAACGCTATCATTATTCTAAAAATTATTAGTGAATGAATTCATTTTTACACTACAATAGTTATACAATTTTGAGAGCCATTAATTACATTATTACTCTAAAGGCGTTTAGATTATAAGATTTAGTTAAGATGAAAATCTAGAACTTAAAAATCATATAGTTTTAAAATTTACGAATTTAGTTTCTCTCTATAAGTTCCTAATGTTTCCTAGATCTTTGGGTGGTGATTCATTTGATCTCGAAACCTGCGTTGGGAATTTGATACCGTTGAGTAAGCATTGGAATTGAGAATAGATGAAGTAAAAGGCTAACAAAGGAAAATTGGTGGGGTTTTATGAACCCTAGCAGGACGGGAAACAATGGACGAACTGAGGATATTTGACAAGAAAAGCGTTGTGGACCAGGGCTCTTTCGAAAATGTGTAGAAGAGACAAATGAATTGAATGAGGATATGCAGGCCATGCTTCGGCTTGTAGGTGACATGGTCATGTGTCATTCGGATCTGTAAGGTCTACCTCAGCCCACTATGGAGTCTTCCTATACTAGAGGTTTGGTCCATCAACGCTATCATTATTATAAAAATTATTAGTCGACGGATTCATTTTACACTACAATAGTTATACAATTGTAAGAGTCATTAATTATATTATTACTCTAAAAACGTTTAAATTATACAATTTAGTTAAGATGAAAATCTAGAACTTAAAAATCATATAGTTTTAAAATTCACAAATTTTGTTTCTCTCTCTAACATAGAGCTTCTCTCTCTAAGTTCCTAGGGTTTCCTAGACTTTGAATGGTGATTCATTCGATCTTGGAACCTATGTTGGGATTCTGTTACCATTGAGTAAACATTGGGATTAAGAATAAATTCAAAGGCTACCAAAGGAATATTGGGGGGTTTTGTGAAACCTTACAGCATGGGAAACAATGGACGAGCTGAGGATATTCGACAAGAAAAGCGTCATGGACTAGGGCACCATCGAAAATTTGAAGAAGAGACAAAGGAATTGAATGAGGACATGAATACCATGTTTCGACTTGTAGGTGACATGGTCGTGTGTCATTTAGCTTCCGTAAAGTCTACCTCAGCCCACTATGGAGTCTTCCTATACTAGAGGTTTGGTCCATCAACACTATCATTATTCTAAAAATCATTGGACGAATTCATTTTTACACTAAAATAGTTATATAATTTTGAGAGTCATTAATAACATTATTACTCTAAAGATGTTGAGATTATAAGATTTAGTTAAGATGAGAATCCAAAACTTAAAAATCATATAGTTTTAAAATTCATAAATTTAGTTTCTCTCTCTAACCTAGAGCTTCTCTTTTAAGTTCCTAGGGTTTCCTCGATCTTTGGGTTGTGATTAATTCGATCTTGGAACCTATGTTGGGAATCTGTTACCGTTGAGTAAGTATCAGAATTTAGAAGAGATGAAATAAAATGCTGACAAATGAAAATGGGGGGGGGGGGGTATGAACCCTAACAGCACGGGAAACAATGGACAAACTGAGGATATTCGACAAAAAAAGCGTCTCTGACCAGGGCGTTTTCAAAAATGTGCAGAAGAGACAAATGAATTGAATGAGGACATGCAGACCATGTTTTGGCTTGTAGGTGACACACTCGTGTGTCATTCGACTTCGGTTAGGTCTGCCTCAACCCACTATAGAGTCTTCCTATACTAGAGGTTTGGTTCATCAACGCTATCATTATTATAAAAATTATTAGTGGACGAATTCATTTATACACTACAATAGTTATACAATTTTGAGAGATCATTAATTACATGATTACTCTAAGAAACGTTGAGACTATACGATTTAGTTAAGATGAAAATCCGGAACTTAAAAATCGTGTAGTTTTAAAATTCATAAATTTAGCTTCTCTCTCTAACCTATAGCTTCGCTCTCTAAGTTCCTAGGATTTCCTAGACTTTGAGTTGTGATTCATTCGATCTTAGAACCTGTTTTGTGAATCTGTTACCGTTGAGTAAGCATTGGGATTGAGAAGCGATGAAATCAAAGGCTAACAAAGGAAAATTGGGGGGGGGGGGGGGGG
>QANY01002564.1:189530-241052 GCA_003255025.1 Datisca glomerata
GGGGGGGGGGGGGCGTGAACCCTAACAACACGGGAAACAATGGACGAACTGATGATGTTCGATAAGAAAAGCGTCGTGGACCAAGGCACCCTAAAAAATGTGCAGAAGAGACACATGAATTAAATGAGGACATGTAGACTGTGTTTCCAGGTGACATGATCATGTGTCATTCAACTTCTGTAAGGTCTGGCTCAGCCGATTATGAAGTCTTCCTATACTAGAGGTTTGGTCCATCATCGCTATCATGGGCTAGATTCAAACTAGGCTCAAAATCATTTTGAGGCCCAACACCATTTTGGCCCTCTACAATACTCCGAAGAATTTGCATAACAAGCCTGTTAGCCAGCCCCCTAACTTGCATAATACCATAAACCATTGGGAAAATTGGGATGTAACTTTTTGAATAACTTTTGTTAGAAGTCCAGATTTTTTTCATTTTACACACATAGCCAATTTTAAGTAAAGTTAGTTAGATTCTTATTGTTGTTTTACTATAACACCATTATTATAATTATGTTTAGGTATTTTTGTCAAATAAATTATAGTTGTTGGAT
Source organism: Datisca glomerata (assembly GCA_003255025.1). NCBI lineage: Eukaryota > Viridiplantae > Streptophyta > Magnoliopsida > Cucurbitales > Datiscaceae > Datisca > Datisca glomerata. The sequence continues at coordinate 190,085 of QANY01002564.1, forward strand.
TTATTATTTGACAAATTTCTAATTTGGTCATATTTATAAAAATTTAAATTTTGAGTTATTCTTTGTTTTTATATTTAAAAATTGGGCTAGATTACTAATGGAGACTAATACCATATTGTAATCGATTGTGATAACAATTGCAAATTACACTATTTTTAAAATTATATAATGGCAAATGATATCATTTGGAAAATCATACCTATAATGCAACATTTTGATGATTTGCTGACTATCAATATTGTAATAAGCATTCTTCTTAGTTTTACAAAACCCAAAGCTATAAAAAGCTATAAAACAAACCCCAAATGGCAAAACGTGCTTCAAATGTTACATTTATAGATGTTGAAAAGTTGCCATAATGCAGCAGATTCTAAGTTAATGATTTTGAAATGTTTGCTTTGGATTAACATATTAATTTCTTGGCTGAGTCAAGATGACCAAGTCCTTTACTAGAATCAGTATTCAGCCTTTAGCGACCTTCTAGAGAAAAAGAAGAAAATATTTCTTAATGTTCCGTAGACTAATTTACCAAAGTTCTTTTTCTGCCACTTCAATAGTGACACTAAATCATCTGGTTGGTAACCAGCTAACAAGCATATTTTTAAAAATCGCAGGCATAAAAAAATTCATCTAAGCATGCTTTTACACGCTAATAAAACCTTACTTTTTTATACTACATGAAAGTAAAGCTCAAGGAAGAAAATGGTGGACAAGAAAAAGATGATCTGTGTTAAGTCAAGAATGCTGGAACTCCAAACTTATGAATCTTTGGAATTAATCCGAGCTAAACACAGTATTTAATAGCTAAAAAGTCTAAACCCAATGAACCAAAAGTACTCAACTACCACATTAAGCATTAGTAAGCTACTACCACACTGAGAAGAAACAGAGTAAGCAATGTCAATAGCTGAAACTGAAAGTCTCTTAATTCTGTAATTGTGCCCGCAAACCAATTGGGCCTGAAGAAACAGACACAGAATTTTCAACACAGACAAAACAACATTCCAGCTCCAAAATTTCTAATTCAAACGTTCTAGACACTGAAGAAACAGACACAGAAATACAGAATTTTCAACTCAGACGAAACAACTACATTGAAGAGACCCATTTCTCAATCTACAAGCATGGATTAAACTTGAACAAAAATACAAATTCTTGCAATAAAGAGAAGCAATTGCCAATCTCCAAAGAGGGAAGCATAATTATAATTAGTCTATCCAATTTCATAAGAATTTGAATGGAGCAATGTCGTTACAACCTAGTAATCCTCCATCTCTCCCTCCTACAGTATCATCATCACCTTATATTACATAATTTTCTATGAAAACAAGAGAGAGAGAGAGAGAGGCTATAAATATTTAAGAGAGAGAAGAACATTTCCTTTGTAATAATGACTAAATCAACAGAAGCTTCCAGTAACGAACCTATCAGTACGCCGACGGACGGTTCGGTCGCCGTACAGAGACTTGGGACGGAAGGGGCCGGCCGGTTCCCGTTCCACCGCAACTGCTACACAGCATTCGACCAGACCCAGCGCAGGTCCGGCAACCCATATCGCCATCGGACCACCGCGAGCAGAGGCACGAGACTCGACCGGTGCCGTTACAACTGGGACACCTAGGGAAGGGACCGGCCATGGGTTTCTGGTCCATCACCGACTTGACGAGCACCGCACCAGCCAGCACGCTCAAACCGGTGGCGAGCTGAGTCAACACGACCGGACCCATTCTTGATAGATCACAGAAGGCGCAGAGGAGAGAGAAAAGGGGATGAATTGAAGAAAGGAGAGGAAAGAAAAAAGGAACAGAGATTTTTTTAGAGAGGAATTGAATTATTTTAATGATTTTGGTTGAAAAATGGAGAGAGAGAGAGAGAGAGAGGAGAGGAATAAAGTGGTAATGGTAATGTACACGTAAACGAAAGTATGTCTGGTGGTCTTAAGGGGATGAGAGATTTTGGAATTTTGCATAGGAAGAAGAGGTTTATATCTTCACTGGTGGGCTTGGGTTGCCACCCTCTTTGTTCCTCTTTTTTCTCCGTGTGGATGATGATGACTGGGTCTCTTCTTTTGCACCGCAGCACTCTCATTCCAGATTTTTATTCTTTTTTTAATATCCGTTAGTTTCTTGTATTGTATATACAATATACAATATTATATATATATATATATGAGTGAGAGATAAGGAGAGATATTAAATTTTACTTAATTAATCGGAGATTTAGAGGATTTTTAGAGAGAGAATAATAGGTAGTTTTTTATTATTTATTTATTATATGTTAATAAAGTATGTAATAGGTACTTTCTTAAATTTTTATCGGGGATACATTCACAATTATTGTTTTTTTTATGATTAGAAAATTATTTGTTTATTTTTGTATTACGATACAAAAGTGATAATCCTGTATAAAGCCCAATTGTTTTCCCATTAAATACAGACGGTCCAGTTAAGGTTAAATCGGCCCAAATAACAAAGCTCTGTACAACCCGAATCGAGAAATAATGGAGATACGTCAAAGGCGATGGCAGAAGCTCCTTTACTTTCCAAACTATCCATCCCTCTCCATCCCTCTCCATCTTACGCGCATATATATTTTAATCCCATATTGAGGAAACCCTTCCAATTTCAACCAAATACTGAAGTCTTTGTTGATTTGTGGAGCTCGACTCGACTTGTTTACTTGAAGAGAGAGCGAGAGAGAGAGTAATGGAGACCCAGTTCCATCACCATCTGTTTGAGCGGCGTCCCATATTGAAATCCAAGACTCCCGCTGTCAAATGGGTGAAAGAATGGTAATTCCACTCTTTCTTCTTCTCTTTTCTTGTCAAAATTTTAATCTTTTTGTTTACCGTTCTAGACTCACCTCTGTTATTGTAATCGTTGGATTCCGAGAAAATTTGAGATAAGAAAGGCATCAGTTTCCCTCCCCCTTTCAAATTACAATTATAATTAGTGTGGGCACAAGTATTCTCGTTGCTCTCTGAGATGGAGAGAAAGAAAAGAGTGAGATCTTATCTCTATTTGTACAATAGTTTGTTTGGTTTTATTTGAAGGGAGCTCAAAAGTGTTGATTTTCCTCGATAGCTCATAAACATAAACCTTAATAAAGAAAAAATGGAATTTTGTTCAATGTTGTTACGGGAGGGGGTTTTTTCATTTTTGAGAATTGGTTTAACATATGTAAAGTAAGCTCATCAATTGGAAAGAGTTTGATTGCATGAAGCGAGTTCCATTACGCACTTGTCCTTTTGAGGCACTGGCAAATGTTACTGCTTTATGTTCTTAGTGCTGTCTTGTTCCTTATTCTTGGTCTTTCCTGTGAATTCCCTGATCTAGATGGTTCCATTCCTTGATTATGTTCTGAATTTTCCTTAGGAAAAATTTCCTTATATGGGATGCAATGTCTAGTTATAGCCAAAATTAATTGATCGTCTTTTTAGGGTCACTCAAGATGTCGTAGCAACAGGAGGAAAGTGTCTTCTTTTGAAATGGGTTACAGGTACTTCTACTCTTTCTTCACTCTCTTTCTCTTGTTATATTGTGATATTTTTTGCAATCTCAATCATATTATTGGAGTAAAATTTTGAACTTTCTTTCAAGAACAAATTTTTCATTTCTTCTCCTTTGTTGGATTCAAAAAGATGATTGATGCTTTTATATTGATTTTTTTGAATCAAGATGCTTGTTTGCTTTTAATAAGATTGAAGCAACTATACTGTGATACATTAATAATATGTTCCTTTTAAATATAGAATGCATTGTTGTGAAAATTTTTGGGCAAACCTTCTAAACTATGCTAAATGTTTTCTAATGTTTTAGATGTATTGTTTCTCCTTATAAGGCATGAACTCATAGTTATTTCTTGAATATGACATTTTGGGTCAGCAAAATGGAAAAATAGCAATCAACTTTGCCACTTGCCACATAAGTTTAGCCTAATTTTCAGTCATACTTTGTTAGAGGACAATTTGAAGGCTTTGAAGGAGAAGGAGAAAATGCCAGAGATGCCCGAACCAGAACCAGAACCAACTACTGAAGTACTTTTTCTTTGTAGCTATGAAGGCTGCGGAAAAACCTTTATTGATGCAAGTGCTTTGAGAAAGCATTCTCACATTCATGGTGAGAGACAATATGTTTGTCATTATGAGGGATGCGGAAAGGTACTTTTTACAATCTGTACATGTTTTAGCGATGATTAATTGGCATGTTTTTGCAATAATTAAGAAGAAACAAAAAGGAAATAAAGTAACTCAGCAATGATTTGTCAATTTCATTAATTATGTGTAATTCAAAATACACTAACTGAAAAGTTAAATAAAAGGATTCTCCGAAGGGTGAGAAATGTGAATTCCTGGCCGATGCTGCTTTTCATTCTCTTTATTTTTCTCAGAACAGTTTGTTAGGATATCCCGCTTTATGAACTCATTCTGCTTTTCTGCTTGTTTAAAATGTATGTGGAACTTTGTTCTGCGCAGAAATTTTTGGACAGTTCAAAGTTGAAAAGACACTTTCTCATCCATACAGGTGAAAGAGATTTTGTGTGTCCTCATGAAGGTTGTGGTAAGGTAATAAACTTCTCTAACTAATGACTTCTCTTATATTTCTTCACGTTCCTTTGTTGTTCATTCATCTCTTTTACTCTCTATTGAGTTTGTTTCTCATGTTAGCCGTTACACGTACATAATAATGTATTTTCTAATTTAATGGATTATTTGACCTTTAGATCATTTTGTTTGTGTTGCTAGTCAGCTAAGCTACCCTCTGATCTTTTCTTTCATGTGGTTGTTCCACTGTCCATGAGTATATGCGGTTGCCTGCTCGGTATTGTCTATGCCTTCCTGATCAAATATATTCAATTTATGAAAACTTCAGGCGTTCTCCCTGGATTTCAACCTGAGGTCGCACATGAAAACGCACTCTCAAGAAAATTATCACATCTGCCCCTACTCAGATTGTGGAAAGAGATTTGCTCATGAGTACAAGCTAAAGAATCACATTGCGTCTCACCATGAAAAGGTCGTAACTTTTCTGAGTTTTCCTCTTCCACTCACTTCCTCTCCACAAATTTCTTTAGGACCCAAAGTAGTTCAGATTGTGAAGCTGGACCTGAGTTTCTAGTGCTAAATCTTAGTGTTATTGAAATTATATCCCAGAAGGGAAATTAGGTATTCAAGTAAAAGTAGAAGCAGTTGGGAAAGGGAAAAGTTAAACTTTTCAAAACGCACCTCATTTGCTCGATATTTTGTATTTTTAAGGGTAAAATACATCAAGATCCTCTGTAGTTTACGTTAATTATACGGACACCTCGGTCAGTTTCATTTTAACTAGACCCAAGTCCTTAGAACCCCCCCCCCCCCCCAAAAAAAAAGCAAAATCACTCACAGTTTTTTATACAAATCACATTCTCAAACACGTATTTAAACAAGTTATAATAATGGTATGTAAGAAACTAAAAATTTAGAATATGACAAATAAGAATACGACATATCAGTATGCTTTTCTTATAAAGAGTGCAAGCATTGAGGGTATTTTATGGAAAAAAATTGTATGAACTTATTTGTAGTTAAAAAAATAACGAGAGGGGGTGTCCGTGTAGGATTTGAAACTAGATGGGATGTCTGTATAATTAAAATAATTAGAGGGGTCGTTCCTGTCACGTATTTTGAAGAAAAAGCTATTAGTTTTGTGTATAACATTGGATTGATTCATATTATGATTACATGTTGGTTTTCTGTACTGTACTGATAAAATGTTACACCTGTCCAACATAAACTTGACAGAATGTGACTCCGGAGGTGCCCAAATATACACCACAGTCAGAGAAGCAAACCAAGGTGTCCAAACCACCTGCAGTAGCTTATGGATCTGCATCGTCCGATCGACCTTATGCTTGTCCATATGAAGGATGTGAAAAGGCGTACATCCATGAATACAAGCTTAAACTCCATCTAAGGAGGGAGCATCCCGGCCATCTGTATGATGAGAATCATCCATCTAATAATGCTGATAACGAAATGGATGAAGCCAGTGACAAAGATGCGTATGGTGGCAAGCGTGTAGTAAATGGGAAAACCCAGAAGCAAAACAAGCCTAAACCAAGCGTTAAGTTGCCTCCTTCGAAAGTTGCTAGGCGAAAAGGCTCAACTCCATCTCATCCCCTTGAGAATGCAGTTAAAAAATCATGGCCAGCTAAAGAAGAAGCTTATGAGGAAGAAGATAGTGAAGAAACAGAGGAGGATCGGGACAATGTTGAGGATGGCTGGAGGTACGGAGAAAATAACGAGGATGATGATGATGAGGATACGGAGTATGAAGATTAAAAAACTTACTGTTATTGACTTTGTATATGTTCTACTTTTTTTCCTTTTTCCTTTTTTCTTTAACTTTTTTCCTCCATTTTTTTGAGGTTGTAGGATTTAGCTTGATTATTATATACACCATTTTGTAGCATGTCAATTGTTACTTCTTAGCTTGTTGGACGCCATTTCAATAAATATTATGATTTTGAACAGTCATTTGATAGTTGGATCGATCTCCTCTATATGTTTACCTTTTTGAGATATGTGTAACACATAATGAGTTACATGTAATATAATTTAAATAAGTTTTTTAGTTATGCTACCAGGGAGGTACTTATAACATGAAATGGGGTACATGTAATATAATTTAAATAAGTTTTTTATGTACCTCATTTCATGTTATAAGTACCTCCCTGGTAGCATAACATTTTCTTTATTTCTGAGTAGAATCCTTCACCCTCACAATCTATGTTGAAGCTAGGTTTGACACTTGCATACATTTTAGGGCCCTTCTAAGGTATGAGCAATGTAATATTTTCAGGGCCCTTCACCCTCAACCTTATTTCTGAACATAATCCCCCCACCATCACATTAATGTACAAATGTATATTTCTGATATGATGCCTTGCAGGTATAGGATGTTCCACATTTCATTCTAAGCTTCAAATGAAACTTGTACCAATTCTCAATCTAAGCCTAAAGACGATACAATTAGAATAGAATTAATGACACTTTTACTAAATTTTAGATTAAAGATTTGGATTAAGGATTTGAATTTTAGATTTGGATTTTGGATTTGTAATATTGTGTTTACTATGAATTTGAATGTTTTGATTAGATGATTTGAGTTTTGTTATCTTAGGTAAGTTTACTATAATACTCTTCAATTAAAAATGTTACTCTTTTTTACAATATTTAGGGGTTAGAGCCGGGGTCGGCGTCAGCGTTGGGGTCAAGGTTGGGGTCGGGGCCAGGTCTAGGTTCAGGACCCTGGTCAGGGTATGGGTCGTAGTAGGGGTTCGGGTCTGGGTCTGGGTCGGGGTCGGGGTCGGGGCAGGGTCGGGACCAGGTCCGGGTCGAGGTCTGGATTGGAATCGGGATTAGGATCGGGGTTTGGGCCCGTGTCCGGGTCCAGGTCGGGGTCGAGGTCGGGATCGAGATTGGGATCTAGGTCTGGGTAAGGGTCCGGATCTGGGGTCGGGTCAAGGTAGAGATCGAGATTGGGTCTGAGGTTTGGGTCCAGGTCAGGATCAGGGTTCGGGTTGTGGTCCGGGTTCGAGTATTGGTCTGGGATCAGGTTGGGTCGAAAGAAACGAGTATTTTTACCCACGAATATTTTTGTCATCTCTATTTAGAGGATAACATGACACTATAATTTGATAACTTTAAAAATGATATTTTTGGCTTTTAACATTAAAAACAACAAAGATTTGAAGTATGATTTGTAATCTCCCATTTTAATTTGAATTACAAATCCACAAAAATATGGATTACAAATCTAATTAGGTGGTGGATCCCACATAAATTTTTTAATTCAAAATTTAGTAAATATGAATTTGGATTTGTAATCCAAATCCTTAGGACTTGTAATCCAAATCCGTCAAGTAAACGCGTCATAAAATCTCAAACAAGCTTAGATTGAGGATCCTCGCCAGTCTGACACAACATGAGAGGCCAATTTTTTTTCACCATTGATTTTGTTTTGCATGGTACATATATGTTTTTTACTTAAACGAATATTTTTTTACAAAACAAGATTAATGATCCAAATCAGTGGCAAATGACCAATCTTGTTTTTGAAAAGTATATGATCCAAATCCTAACAAGCCCTTACTCGTGGCTCCTCCAACCATGTAACAAAGACAAAACATAGAGATAACAAAGAAAGATTTCTTCAAATCATGGTCAGTACAATTTTCGTCCAAACACGTTTAACTTTAAAATTCTGCAACATTACTATAGAAGAGGTGTAAGAAAAATGCCTCTCCCCTCTCTCTAGAATCTTCAAGCTCAACATTTAGTCGGGTCTCCTCATCCTCCAAGGGGGAGGGCACTCAGCCACTGTCACCGGTAACAATGGTTAAGGAGGGCTATTTTGAAGCTTAGCATTCAATCAGGGGTCCTTGTAGCTCAAGTTTGGAAGAGAGCCCTAGCTCACCTGGTACTAATGGGCTTGGAACAACCATTAAAATAAAGCAAAGGAACTTAGGGTTCGGGGGTTTAACGTCTCTGAAGCCCACGTCTTAATGAAGACTTTGATTGGACTACGAAGGTCAACCTGCCTTCTCAGCTGCATTTAGTGAGCAAGGAGAAGGATGAAGTTAGGTGAAAACCACATGGGTTTTTGGGAAAGAGTAAGGTTAATGTGAATGTTGGAAAAACTAATAACCAACAGGTATTGCGTGAGGACTCCCAAGCGATCCGCGGTGTCGGGGAGTAGATTTTCCCGTCAACGGAGACTATGTCAAAAATTAGTAAACGGGCACTGGCCAAGAGTGGTGCTCGAAGGAGTGGCTAGAGTATTAATGAGAGCTCTGGTACGTTGGGAAATAGTGATAAGGTCTCAAGCAACGAGGACCACCCATGTGAAGCCACATCAGTGAATGTACTAAAGTCTAGCATTGAGAGAGATGCGGGCAGCATGCAAGTGGACGACGTGGATAACGAGGACCACTCAATCGACGCCACGTCAATAAAGGTAATCAAAATCTTTCCCTTACCTGGCAGAGAAAACGACGTGGACAGCAGGCTATTGGATATCATGTTGTTGCCCATGCACGCTGTGAACAGCAGGCTATAGGAGAATGACTGTCCTCTTGTCCCTTATATGTTTGGCACCAACCCCCACCCTCACCCCGTGAACACCAACCCTCACCACCACCCCGCGATTGCCATTTTCCACTCCCACCCCGTGAATACCAAACTTCACCCCTATCCCGTGAACGCCAAACCACACCCTCAACCCGTGAACACCAAAGTCAATGCCAAGGACAAGTCATATCTGTCCTCTTCCCTTGCAAGCAAACCTGAAGCTTCTACCTTTCCTGCATACAACAAGGATGTAGAAGAACTTGAGTTTTATGCCTTTACACAAGGTTTAAGAAGGAACTATGAAGTCACTCCCCCTCCCTCTCCTTTGTAAAAAAAGGTGGTCAATCCTCATTTACTCGAGCACAATGCCGTATATGATAAGATTTGTAAAGTCTCTTCAGAACCTGCCAGAACTGATGGAACCTGGGCTCAGATAGTCAAATAGAACAAGAAACAACATCTCTATTTGGCATATGAAGAGACCACCATTTTTTAGTTAGAAAAGATCACAAAGCTTCCTAGTTGTGTGACTAGAGATAGCTTCACCAAATGGGACTCTTGCCTCGTGGGTTTCTTTGTGTGAAAGGCTGCCCCTTTGCACCTGGTTAAAAGACTTTCCTTATAATTCCGGAAGAACAGAGGCTTGGTGGATGTTTCTGTGCATAAAGGCATTTTCTATTTTTGGTTTCGATCTGTTGAGGAAATGGAAACATTCATGGAGGATGGGACATGTCATCTCCTTAGTAAACCTCTAGTACTTACACTACAAGAAAAACTGATTATGGCGGTAGTTTTATTCGTCTATTGCGGCTGTTTTAACCACTGTAAAAAAGATTTACGACAGTTCAAAACCTGCTACCTTATCCATCGCAGTAAATATTTTTTACGACGGTTATTCCGTCGGAGGACTGCCTGTATAGGGCTTCTTTCCACGTGGTTTTCTTTCTCTTTACTGGTGGTTCAAACCACCGCCAGATGCCCAAAAACTGAAAGAAAATATCTTTTCTAGGGTTTTTTTGGCTGTTTTTTCTCTTTACCAAAACCCGCCAGTAAAGATTATTTAGCAGCAGTTCAAACCACTGCCAAATACTCAAAAACAGAAAAAAGCATCTTTTCTGATGGTTTTTAATCTCCTCTATAGGCTCTAAAGCTGCCGCTATAAATTAAAATTTTGGCCAGAATTTTTTCTGTTTTTTAAGCATCCCATAATTTTCAAAAATGCATGTTTCAGAAAACATTCTATATCACAGATTTCAGAAACCAATACAAAAATTTCAACAGTTCAGATTCCATCAATTCAAATATTCACAAATTCTTGCATTTTAAATGTTTACAAATTTAAACATTCGCAAATTTTAAAGATTCAAAATCTATCAATTGAAACATTCACAAATGCTAAAAACAAAATAATATAAGTTCAAACTTAAGCAATATAGTATTTTCCATCTTCACTGAATTTTATGCGATCATGAAGTTGATGGAGGATATCCAGAATCCTATAAACACATAAAATGAACAAAATTAGTATTAATGTTGGAATAAACATAATTTATAATTATGGACATGTGATAAGTTTACCAAGATACCTAATACAATACATGAGAGTTTTGAAAAACTTTTACATCCTGGATATAAAGGGTCATACTATCTCTAATTATGTCAGAGAAATCATTCACCTATGCGTGTTGAGTATCATTTAGTTGCCCATTCATATTATTAACAGTTGTTTTTGTTTGTAAATCATATATTCATCTCTCATTATCCACAACTCTGAATGCATCACGCAACAAGTCATGCATATTGTCATCACAAGTTTCATACACATATGCATGGTTCGCATTTCTTTCATTAAGATCTTCTCCATTTGAATTTTGCAATATGTATTCACCATGAAAAAATCAACGTGTATAATCAATGTAAATCCATTACACACTAACTGCCCATGCACACTCTCCCTATTCATCCTCAGCGTATTCACACAATGTTTAAATGAACATAAAATATTACCCTCAACAGAAACTCTTTCAAAAGCAAAATCAAGAAACTCCTCAACTCCATTCAGGTAATCTTGACTAACTCAAGATTTTTCAAATCAAATGTTATCCATATTAAAATGAATCTGAACATACTATAATAGATAGTTCAATACCATGAAAATCAAACTCACAAATGAAATCAGAGTCACAAATTGAGGTATAGAACAGAGACAAACAAGTTGCAATCACTACAAGAATTAAATAAACTATAAAAATAGGAAAATTACAATAAAAAATTAACTAAACAAATTAGCTATCCATATTCTAACTGTTCTATTAAATTAGCTACTCATATTCTAACTATTTGACTGTTAAATTAAATAAACTAAAAATTAGAAAAATTATAATAAACAATTAACTATATTCATAATTAGATTACAATAAATAAACTAACCATATTCTAACTTTGGCATAAATGAACCAAAAGCACCAATCAACATGTTGAGAATTTTATATAACATAGCTAAGTATAATGAATTAATATTAACAACTTTTCATAGTGCAAAGAATATACACAGAGGGTAGTATCTGTGAGTATGATCTTACTTTTGTTTACTTTGGAAATTTGGTATGAAAATTTGCAAGTGAGGGAATCAAGCATTCCCTTTGGCATTTAGAATAAAAATATATAGATGAGAATCACATTCCAAGTGTATTGCTTTGTGTAAACCTAACTAAAGCAGAATAATTATTGTACTCATAAACCGTTCAAATTAGAAAAAAATAAATGAAGATTAATAATGATTGATCATTTTTAGATACATAGCTAAGTATATATACTTTGCTCTCCCTATATATATACTCCAATCAACATGTTGAGAATTTTATATAAATTTATAATAAAATAGTGACCTATTATGTGCCAAAATCTGTTGTAAAAAGTCCAGAGGGAAGAGGGGAAGAGAGAAAAGCTTGTTGTAAAGAGAGAGAGATAGGGAGATTACAGAGAGAGTGAAGATGGGAAGAGAGAAAAGCTTGTTGCAGAGAGAGACAAAGGAAGATTGCAGAGAGAGCGAGAATCGAGTATGTACATGTACATCGTGGAAGAACTCGTGGTGGGAGAGCTTGCGGTGGAGGAGCTTACAATAGAAAATTACAGTGGAGGTTTACGTCTCCTATTGCAGAGAGAGAGAAAGAGTAGAGATCGCGCGGGTTTGGGCGAAAAGAAAAATTAAGAATTTAAAGGTTATTTAGAGGCGGTTTTAAAACCATCGCAAATGTTTTAAAACTGCGCTAAACGAAAAACTTTTGGCGACGGTTTTTAAAAATCACCGTCAAAAGTTTTACCGGCGGTTGGCATACCGCCACCATAAAATCACCAGAGAAACCATTTTCCCTGTAGTGTTAAACCAGGACAACCAAATTTTATGTTTTCAAAGGAGAAGCTTGATACTATCCCATTGTGGGTTCCAGTGGAGCTTTGGTCTGAAGAATCCTTAAGACATATTGCAAGTCCAGTGGGAAAGCCTTTATATACTGATTGCCAAAGGAGTTAGAAGAGATTTTGCTAGAATTCGTGTTCAAATCAAGGTCCAGACTAGAGCTGTGGAACATTTTGATATTGATTTGGGAATTGAGGGCTGGGACCCCATTTTGGTTAAGGTAGAGTATAAAGGATTACCTAAGAGGCATCACAAACGCTCCATGTTTGGACACGATTATGATTACATTCCTAACCTGAAGCCTAACCCATCACAACTTCCCCCCTCATCTTCCTTTCATGATTCCCAAGATGTCTCCATTGTACCTAGATCCCCCTCCCCACCCTAATCTCTTATTGCTTCAACCCCTTATGAAGAGCCTTAGACTGTGGTCACCTCTAGAAAAGCCAGGAAAAAGAATCCAGTCTTGACTTGGCTATTATTCCCGATTTGGAGGATAGTGAGATTTGTTCACCCCTCTAGATTGACCCTAGCCATTCTGAATCATCTCAGGCACATGTCAATGAAGTAATTGTAGACTTATCTCCTTCTACACCTTCAACCCATCCCTTCATTGCATCTAGTGGTTTTGGGAAGAAGGAAAAGAAGAAAGGGAGAGACTTTACCCCTCATCCTGCTAAACTGGGTGAGACTTTTGTGAAGACCAGGGTGGTTACCCACTCATGACTATGTTTAATGTAGTTGCATAAAATGTGAGGGGATTTAATGGCCCCCTCAAACAAGCGGATGTAAGGAAATTATGTGGGGATTTCAACCTCTCTGTTTGTTCTATGGTTGAGACCAAGGTCAAAGCCACAAAATTTCACAATTTTGCCAATAGTATCTTTTCCAATTGAGAGTTTATTGTTAACTATGCTTCAACACCAGGTGGGAGGACTTGGATTGCTTGGGATGCTCCAGTTGTTAACTTGACAGTGCTTGTCTCCACTGACCAGGTTATATTGTGCAAGATTATTATTTTGAATTGTAATTTGGACTATTTTGTTTCTTTTGTATATGCTTCCAATTCTAGATATGTGAGGGCAAAGTTATCGGCCTCTCTAGTCAACCAACACATCAGCTTCTCTTCTGCTCCATGGCTATTCTAGGAGATTTTAATGTCATTAGGAATCCTGTTGAAAAGATTTGTGGGGTTGAGGGATGGACTGAGGGTATGGACAATTTTAATGACTGCATTTATAATCTTGAAGTTAAAGAGTTGGCTTACTCTAACTGTCAATTAACTTGGTCCAACAAGCACCAGGATGGTACATTCATAATGTGTAAACTTGATAGGGCTTTGGGGAATGTTTCCTGGACAGATGTTTTCTCTAACGTCAAGTGTCAATTCCCACCTCCCGACATCTCAGAATCATAGCCCCATTCTGCTATAGATGGATTCATCTCCTCACAAACTCAAGGTCAGCTTGGAAATTTTCAATTTTTAGTTTGAAAGATAATATTTTTAGCAGGTCATTGAACAAGCATAGGGTACTCCAGTCTATGGATCATTCACATTCCAAGTCTGTAAAAAGCTTAAGGTAGTGAAAAGGGCCCTTAAGGAGTTTAACCAAAAATTTTGCAATGACATCCATTTTAGGACCAAAAGGGCCAGAATCAAGCTAGACCGCCTTCAGCAAAGCCTTGTCAAGGACCCATCTAATGCTTCTCTTCTTGCCCAAGAAAGGATGGCTAGTAAGGAATTTATAAAGTTAAGGATTGCAGAGGAGAGTTTTTACAAGCAGAAAGCCAGCGCCAATGGCTCAACTTAGGTGATTAGAACACATCTTTCTTCTTTCAGAGTATGAAGAAGGGTACGATCAGATCTAAGATTACTCACATTATACGCCAGGGAGTTTGATCTCAGCTTCTGAAGATATTAATAATCATATTCTACATCACTACTCTGATTTGTTGGGAAACCCAAACTCAAAACATAATTTCAATTGAAACATCCTTGAGAGGGTTTTCCCTAACAAACTCAGTGAGTTTCAAGCCTCTCTCTTATTCACTCCTTTAATAGAAGAGGAAGTTAGAAGTGTTATTTTCAGTATAGGTAGTGACAAAGCTCCTGGACCTGATAGATTCCCAGCTAGTTTTTTCAAGAGGGCATGCATGTAGTAGGTCAGGAAGTGATTAAAGCTAGTTTCGAATTCTTCCAATCTAGCCAGCTACTGAAAGAGGTCAACTCCACTGCTATATCCCTAATCCCTAAATCCTACCTCTTTTAGATACTATAGACCGATATCATATTATAATGTAATTTATAAATGCATTACAAAGATTTTGGCTGACAGAATGAAAGTTTTCCTACCAACCTTGGTAAGTCAAAACCAAAGTGCTTTTATACCTGGGAGAAGAATAGCAGACGACATCTTTCTATCCCAAGAGCTTCTCAGAAGTTACCACAGGTCATTGGGTATGCCAAGATGTTCCTTAAAAGTTGATCTTAGGAAAGCCTATGATAGTGTTAACTTGAAGCTTATAGGTAAAGCCTTACAATGCCTCAACTTCCCAAACTCCTTCATAACCTGGATTATGGAGTGTATATCCTCTCCATCCTATTTTGTCAAGATTAATGGGGAGCTTCATGGATACTTCAGAGAGGCAAAAGGCATTAGACGGAGTGATCCAATCTCTCCGTACGTGTTTGTTATTGTTATGGAAGTCTTAATTGGGCTTCTGAATTTTGTTGCCTCCAACACTAAATTCCAATACCACTAGAGGTGTGAGGAGCTTAAGATGGTGAACCTTTGCTTTGTTGATAACCTTCTACTATTCTGTAATGGTACTAAGTAGTCAGTTTAGGTTATAAGGGATGGCTTGGAGATATTTCAATGCATATCTGGTCTTCAACCTAATACCTAGAAGAGTTAAATTTTCCTCTCAGGAGTTCAGGAGGAGAATATCCAAGATATCCAAGTTGTGTTGGGCTTGCCTAAGGATAAGTTGCTTATGCGGTACCTAGGGATGCCTTTGATTACCACCAAACTGTGTAAAACTGATTGTGATGCACCGGTCAATAGGATTACTGATAGAACAAGATCCCGGGACTCTAAATATTTATCATATGCATGGAGACTACAATTAATCAAATCATTCCTACTGACCATATTTCAATTCTGGGCTGGCCTATTCATTTTTCTCAAGAAAGTCATTAAAAGGGTACAACTATCTTTGGTGTGGTGATAGCTCCAAGCATTCATGGGCCAAGGTTACTTGGGTTGATATCTACTGTGATAAGGCTCAAAGGAGCCTAGAACTTAAGGATTTGGTTGTATCCAATAAGGTGACAATGACTAAGCATTTATGGTTCTTGGTATTGGTTTCTATGCATTCTTTGTGGAAGAATTGGTGCCAGGTTTACCTGATTAGGAAAAGCTCCATATTTATTACCCATGTTCTAGTTAACTTGTCCTGGATCCGAAGAAAGTTACTTAAGCTCATGAGTAAGTTCTTACATTTCTGTTCCGTCTGTATTGAGGATGAAGTCTCAATCAACCTTCTTACAGATAACTGACATCCCTTGGGCCCCTCCTTTTAAAGCTTGGCCAAAGGCTCATATCACGCACAATATGGAATTTAGATTTCAAAATGAGTGAGTCATAGTGGATGGCCAATTATGCTGGCTTCCACTCCGCTCAAGGGCACTCCTGGAAATCAAAGATGTTCCCATCCCCCCTCAACCCCATCTACCTGATAAATGGTCCTGAAGTGCTGGTATTAATGGTATGTTTAATGCAGGGGCCACTTATAGAGGCTTATCTCCCCCTAGGGACCCTGTGAGGTGGTCTAAACTCATTTGGTTCCTCCTCTACATCCCAAGGTGTAGCTTTATCTCTTGGTTGACCCTTCTGAACAAGTTAGTCACTAGAGATAAAGTTTCTCAATGGGGTTCTTATTTAGTTCGAAGCTTGGATTGTGTGTTTTGCATAGGACATTTTAAGACAAACCAGTACTTTTTTGTTGACTGTATATTTGCCAAAGCAGTATGGGAAGAACTCATGGCCAAATGTGATCTGACATGCCTTGCCATTAATTAGAATCAATTTCCTGGCTACTAGTTAAATCTAGGAGTAAAACCTTGTTGGGGGCCATCCTAAGAGTTGCCTTCTCTTCTTTCATATATCATATTTAGAAGGAAAGAAACTCTAGGATTTTCTGTGGTAAATTTTGGGATAAGGTGGTGCTTATCAAGATTATCTCCCAGGATGTCAAGTTCTGACTGTGGAGTGTTAGAGGCTTTTGTGTGTCTGATCTCAATTCTGCATTAGTTGAAATATGGGAGTTCAAACCTCAAACATTTTGTGAAATATAGACGAGCTTAATCCCCAATTCCCCCCACCCCCTCCACTACACATACCTTTAATTCCCCCATTCCCTCCATCTCCCTCTCCTTATGTCTGATACAAATGTATTCATGTAAATGTGGGCCTGATCTATAAAAGCCCTACATACTCTTGTTTCCTTGTTTCTTTTTCTCTAATCTACAGGGGCAAGCATTTTTTTTAAAGACTGCATGCATGCATGCATGAGGATGATGATACGTTGGCAATTTTAATGATGTGTGCCTTTTGATGTATTTGACTTTATTGTCATCATATGGAATTGTTTGATACATATCTTAACTATTTTATTCTGTTCCGATTTGATCTACTGATGTAAGAATATGGCAGCAGTATAAAGTCCTCAAGCATCTAATTTTGAGCCTTAGGCTATTGACTGTGGGGGTTGATTTTTTTTATGTTGACCTAGTATAGTCCTTTTGACGTTGACCTTAGGCTTGACTTAGCTTAGCTTACATTTTACTTTACTTGTAAATATAGATTGGCTTTGCCTATAAGTTATTTTTTATTCTTGGGGTATGCCCCTTATAGTTGTGTAAGTATCTTCTCGGTTTATATATTTTTTCATTTACCGAAAAAAACACTCAACCCCAAAATGAATTTTAAAATATTGCATCAAGATAGTAAAAGAGAGAATATATCAAGATAAAATATCATAATCTTACCTAAACACAATTGAATAAGATATTATATGATATAAACACAATTTAATAAGAGATTTTATATGGTTTAATTTCAAAAGGGCATGTAAAATTAAAAATATCTTCTCATAATTTTAAAATGAAAAGTGATTCAACGTAAGGAGTATGGGTTTTACAGAAATGTGTTATTTAAAAAAATTCATAAATGAGGACATTGAAGAGCGACATTTTAAACAAGTACGTCATTCATTAGAGCAACTAAAATGTTGTTGACAATAGAACAACTAAACACTCGTGGCAGCCACCAAACCTAGTCTTTTTTTCAGGGGAAAAATCCTCAAAGAGAAAATAGCTATTTTTCTTCTGAAGTTTGTTTCGTTCTGAGGTAGCATTTTTAGAGAGTCCGTGTCTCACTCAGGAGGCTAAATAATGGCTGCTGCAGCGTCGATCTCATCTCTCTCAGAGGAAGAATTAACATTAACGGTGAAATGGAGCGGCAAGGAATATACGGTCCGTGTCTGCGGGGACGACTCGGTCAGCGAGTTGAAACGTCGAATTTGCGAGCTTACTAATGTGTTACCCAAGCGCCAGAAGCTTCTCTACCCCAAAGTCGGATCCAAACTTACCGATGACTCGGTTTTTCTCTCTCAGCTTCCCCTCAAGTCATCGCTCAAGATGACCATGATTGGGTTCGACTCTCTCTTTCTTTCTCTTTCCAAAATCGCTGCAAGGTTTATTTTGTTGACGTTGGTAATTTGGGTGGTATCAAATGTGGTTCATTTCCAAGGATTTAATATTTGGATGTTGTAGTTTTAGCTTAGGAATTAATGTTTTTTAGTTGTTTTCTTATGACGTTTGAAGGAAAATTTTGGAACTTCGATGTGTAAAGGAAAACGAACATTGCTTTGGACCTCCTAACATTAATATGATGAATCCAAGGATGGTAAATATTGCACAACATGTAACAGAAGAACCGACCGCTGCTTAGTGGAAGCTTAAAATCAGGTAAAAGCATCATAAGACAAAGGAAATCATGCTCTAGAATTGAAGAGAATCGAGTGGATCGAACAAGCTTCACGGCTTTAACTCCTAATAGGTTCTGACTGAAGATAAACGTGACAGTAGATATGTTTTCTTTGCTTTTGATTGATCTGAGAATCTCTGAGAATTCAGTGCACTTATGATATTCAAAAGAATGCCAAGCGAAAGCAACATCATTTCGAAGTTTTAATTTTTCTTAGGTTGTGTTATTCCTCAAAATACTGTTCTATTACAGAGGGTCAGTTTTTTGCCCATGTTGACCCTTTTAACAAAATGAATAAAATGCATCCGAGTGAGAAACATGCAAAGAACCATAACAGACAAATTCATCAAAGAAATTCGTATAGTAGCGGTGAAAGCCAACAATCATGGCGAGTTATGGTCTCTATTGATGTCCTGTTCGGACTATAAGACTTTACATCCATCTACGCAAGCTCCTCTTGGTTGAGACTTTATTGAGGTCTTAATCAATTTTCTGAATTTCTTGTGATTATATATGCAATAATAATTTTGGGGAATTTTTTTTACCTGAAAGTGTAAATGTGTGCAACTGAGATCAAAGTAGAAAAATTAGAGTAATTACAGTATATACTAGAGTTAGTTTTGATAATTTGTTGGCTCAAGTGCTGACATTTTGGTTTCCTTTGATTATACTACATTTCCCTAGTTTATTATCTTTTATTAAATGCAAATGCAACCAATCTGATTTTTCAGAACTGTTGAAGATGATATAATTCTGGATCCAGTAGACTCTCCAGAGATTATTGATGATTTTGAACTTGGGAAAGATGAAGCTATTAACATTGAAGATAAAGAAGTCAATAAGCAGAAATTGAGGCGGCGTATAGATCAATACAAGGTAGTATTTTCCCTTGACAGTTCAATTTATCAAATTATTTTAGTAAGGCTTTTATGTTTTAATCAAATGTGAAGTGAGTGACATTTATACCAGAAAAATCTGACGAAGGAAAGAAAGAAAAAAGAGCTGCCACCACTGCTGGTGCTTCCGGTGGAGGCAGCGGAAGGACCCATGTCTTGAGATTCTTCAGGAATCTGAGATGCGGTTTGGGCTGGTTTTTTGTTAAAGTAAACCCCTACACTAACTATTTTGCAGAATTCAACCCCTACACTAATTTTTATTATGGCACAAAAGAATGGGCCACATGAGTGATAATGAATTCAATTGCTATGCAAGCAAGGCTTGCTAGGGGAGAAGAATTTTACCTAGCATAGAATTCTGTGAACACTGCATTCCTAGGAAACATCACATTGATCAAGCGACACATAGCCCAAGCATTTTGCAGTTTGAACATTAGTCCCTTACTTGACTTTAAGTATCATTCGCAACTCTCACCGCTTGTGTGTGGAATTGGAGAGGTGAGGTAGAGGGTATGCCTGTCAAAATCAAATTTCTTTTCCTATTCCATTTGTGTTTTCTTATTTTGGTTTTTGGTGGGGTTATGTGGA
Organism: Datisca glomerata; assembly: GCA_003255025.1. Classification (NCBI taxonomy): domain Eukaryota; kingdom Viridiplantae; phylum Streptophyta; class Magnoliopsida; order Cucurbitales; family Datiscaceae; genus Datisca; species Datisca glomerata. Next base: position 210,146 of record QANY01002564.1, read on the forward strand.
GGTGCATGGGTGGGTTTGAGATACGATCGAATATGGACAGGAAGAATGCATTATTTTTATATGATTGATCAATTGGACAAGTGTTGATGCCAAAGTAAAAGTTGTTAACAATATTTAACTATCTAATGAACTAATCTCCTGCTTTGATTGCATATCTTTTACTCTTACTGACATGCTATAGTATTTGCACTGAACTTTGGCTTAACGCGTACACTGTTTGCATGTTTATAACTGGAAATTTGTCATTCTTGCCTTTGCCCATGTCTAAGAAATTCATCAACTCTTCCGCCTTCACACCTTGCTCACTATATAGATTTTGTTGTTTTTGTCGAACTGTAGATAGAACTTCGGAACCCATGCCGTAAAGGGAAGAAATTACTTGTTCTGGATATTGATTATACACTCTTTGATCACCGGTCCTCCGCGGAGAATCCTCATCAGCTTATGCGGCCTTATCTTCATGAGTTTCTCACAGCTGTTTATGCAGAGTATGATATTATGATATGGTCTGCAACCGGCCTCAAATGGGTTGAATTGAAGATGGGACAACTTGGAGTACTCAGTAATCCAAATTACAAAATTACTGCTCTTCTAGACCATTTAGCAATGATTACGGTTCAATCAGATTCCCGTGGGATCTTTGATTGTAAACCACTCGGCTTGATTTGGGCTCAGTTCCCTGAGGTATTATATTCTTCATTCATTTTTTCTTATGTTTATCTGAAGGTGGTTAATCACAGGAGACATTTTCATTTTCTCATTATATGAAAGTAATTTGGAAAATTGATACATAAAACTCGTTGGTATTATCGTCTTGAAATTTTGAATAAGTTCTCTAAATTCATTCAATCTAGAATCAGAAATGCTATTTATATAGCAAGAAGATTATTTGACTTTCCATGTGCTATCAAGCTAAAAAGTGATTGTTTTTTACCTTATATTTTACAGTTCTACAGTTCAAAAAACACTATTATGTTCGACGATTTGAGAAGAAATTTTGTGATGAACCCGCAAAATGGCCTGAAGATCAAGCCATTCAAGAAGGCTCATGCGAACCGAGACAGTGATCAAGAGCTTGTGAAGCTCACCCAATACTTGCTTTCCATTGCGGAATTCGATGACTTAAGCAACCTGGATCATAGTGTCTGGGAATTCTACAATGAGGACAATTCCAAAAGACGTAGGCACACGTGAGTAACAACATCGAGGAGCTTGGAAGTTCCAAGATTTTGGTTTTAACCATCAATTTCTGTGTGCCCTACGGTGGATTTGATCGAGAGCTTCAATACTTGATAGGTTTCTTCGATGTTGGTGACTTTCATTATCAGGTGGCTCCATTTCTCTAATATTTCTTTAAATATAACATGAATGAACATGTGAATCAATGTATCTTCATGTCATGGGGAAGTAAGGAGGTATTTGCTTTCACATTCCCCAACGATTCTATCTGCACCAAATTAAACTTGTGGCAATATGCAGATCGAAGGGAAACGAAAACATGTAATCTTTAACTTTCATGGTGTTGTTTGCATTTGTAAGTGAAATCACTCAGTGAACAACATAGAATAGGACTAAAACATTGCATTTTCAGCTTCATCTTCAACTGCCAACTAAAAGGCTCCTTGTACCTTCAAATGGTGTGTACAGTTTCATTGGTTCGATATGACTTTAAGCTCTAAAAAACAATCAAGGATGGTGAAAGTAAGGCTTAATTGCACTTAACACACCTGCACTTTCTGTATCATGTTTAGAGTCGAATCAAATTAGTGATTATAGTTCAATATATTACCATCATTTCGTTTTTTTTAATTTTTTATTTTAGTGCTCATCGGATTGTATATTTAGATTTGGATTTGTAGTTTTTCAATTTCTTTTCTACCGCATGTGTTTTTGTTGCACTAAAAATATGTTATTTAAGAATATATTAACACATGAGTTTCCAGTCTTTACTATGGAAATATATCCATGGTATAAATGGGGTAAAATGGGGTTAAGAGAGGAGAAATATTTTTGAAAACAAACTACCCCCATTATTATTACATGAAGTTTCTAGTTGATAAGTCTTTTGTTATTCTCTTGAATCGAATCACATTTATCATTTCAAGTATTAAAACTATGAGTTGTCAAAAATTAAAAGATGTATTAGTTTAAATAGAGATATTATGTCAATGAATTGTATAAGTGAATAATTTGTTATTAAAAATTAACATTTTAAATCTTTTTGACTTTTTTCTGAAAGGGAATAAAACCAACAATGTAATAGTAAAAAGAAAAATAACTAAGAAGGGTCGATACAAATCATATTTAAAATTGCAGAAGGAATTGCATTAAACCAAATATGACAAGCGAACCAAGGAGAGGCCAACTTCACTTGACAATCAGCAACTAAATTACGAGACCTAGGAACATAGAATACCGAGATATTAGCTCTCTTTAGAACAAACCTAAACACCCTCAATCTTTAATTACTTGAATTTTTAACATTTGATATCAACGAGTGAGAAGTTGATCAAACACACTTTTTGTGAACTCTCATACACATTTGGATATGTATGATTTTATGTTGGTTGCTTCAAACACTTATATTAGTTATAAAAAATCAAGAGACATATTGGTAAGGATATATGTCAATGTATTAATTATAGAAGTGAATAATTTGATATGAAAATTAATACTTTGTGTCCTGTATACTTGTTAAGGGAATAAAACCCAACAAAAACATCAACAAGAAAACTAACTAAGAAGAATCAATACCCACCAGATCGAAATATCATGAGAAATCACATCAAAATCAAACACGGCAAGGAACTGAAGTAGAAGACAATTGTGCCAGACGAACCAAATTGCAAGACCTAAGAACATGAAAATCCAAGATATTGACTAAAACAAAAATCATTAATTTACTCTAGCAAAACAAAGCCTTCAACAAAAAAAAAACAGTCACAACCTCTAATAGCTTGATTCTTAGAAATTAGCATCAACAAGTTGAGACCAAATAACTTTTGTGTAGTTTCATACATATTATTTATGTCGATTACTTCAACATGTGTCACGTGTTGTTTACTAGTTTGAAAAAAATAAATTGATTGGCAAGCATTGTAGTTTGCATCATGCGAATGTAAGGTGGGATTATATGTAAAAAAATATTAACATTAACGCATAAAAAATAATATCGATTTAGAGTTAATTAATGTGTATAATTCCTATTAATGTGTTAATGTTATGTACACAATGTATCCATGAATTATGACGGTAGATAAGATATCTATGAATTATGTTGACTGAAAGAAGAAATCAATGGCGATTGATGATGTTAACTAATATGTTGATGTTAGACTTGAATACTTGTAATATGTCGTTTTTTTAATTTGGAGTTTAATTCAACTTCTCTGATAATCTTTTGAAGATCAATGGGGATTCAGATGTACAATGGTATTTCACCTTGATCCAAAATGCTTTTTGTACGTGAAATCAATGAAATTTGTCTTGTAGCAAAATGAGAGCTAAGATCAATAACATGAGATCTATTACCATTATATGGCTGAGGTGGAAAGAGAAAGATCTCACACGCGTCAAACCATGGACACTACCTCATAGAGTGGCCGCGGTCCAGGATGACTTTGGGGAACGTGCCTAGCTTATGGGGCTCAGGGGCAGTATCCACCCAAAGCCTCCTCTCAACAGGAGCTCTTAAGACTAAACCTCATTCTCAAGGTAGGAAGGTAGCACACCCTAGTATTCAAAGTAGTCGTATTGGAACAGATATGTGTACGTCCTTTCCAATACGGCGTATCATCACCCCTCAACCTACCATACCACTGCCTTCTAAATATTCACAAACAACCATATGTTCACTCAAGTCTTTGTCAATTAATTTAGTGGTTTGTGAAGTGATGACACGTTATAATAACATAACAATACATTTATCCAAATTGTGTTATCGTTGTCCCCATGTTATGTTACAGAGGTGATTCAGCATCACATGGTGTACCCATGGGGGAGGAACCCCATGGTACACACATGGGGGCGACACCCCGTGAATACTACGCTTTGCTGCGAGTCAACGTTGAGGTCATTCTAACTCTCATGTACATTTAGCCTCCTGTACAAATACGTCGAGCTTGTACACAATTTCTTCAACGCAATAATCAATTGTAACATCCTAGCCCCCAATCCTTTGATTACATTCATTAAGTACACATGTTAAATGATTCTGTAATGTCACTCAATCCTTATGGCGTATGTGTATACATATGTTTTTCATATATCATGACTTGTTGCATTGATGAGGTGTCCTTTCATCTTCAAGTTCCATGAATTTCATAGATGCTTAAATTTTCATTTTTTTTTAAATTTTAAAATAATGGAGAGTTCCGTACCCTCTCTTCTCCCCTATTCAAAGGGTCTCACGCATGCAATTTTTTCATGATCTCCTCCGTCTTTTGAAGAAAGGACACAAACGGTCTCTTTTCCCTCTATAAATTTCAATTTCTTTTAGCAACAAAGTCGAGCTCTGTGGAACGGTCTTCTTCCTCCTCCTTCTTCTGCTTTGGAGGCTTTGGAGCTTAAGGTAAGCTTCCTTTTCTTCTCTCTTTTTTGTTTTTGTTTTCTTTAATGGTGGTCGATCTTGTTTATATAAACAAGAGGAACCTCATTGTGAAATCTGGAAAATGAGTGCCGAAAGGAGGCTGAAGGGGATTATGAGAAGGAGAGGAGGAATGAGACCCGAGCGAGTAGCGACTTGCCCAGGTGCTAGCCTCCCCGATCCCCTCCATCGACACTAACTTCCTTGCAGTGCCCGGTTAGCGGTCGGCGCTTGCTTTCTGAAGAATCCGGTCATGGGTATGGGGCATCTCGGTTATCCATTGACGAGATGCTGGAAGATGAGGGCAGCCGGCCATCTGTTTCTCGTGGTGATTGAGAAAATATGGAAAAGGCGGTAGGGAAATCAAAGAGATTGGAGAGGTCATTCCTGGGAAAAAAGGTAATGGGGCTCCAAACATCCCCATACGTCTCCATAGTTGGAAGTGGCACTGGTAATTGTGCCATTTTAATACTTGCTCCCCATGGTGTGGGATTTTCCTCCATTGATGCATAAAGGAATCCACGTCTTAGGATTGGACCGGAGTACTTCCTGTCTTCGTTTTTTTTTTGCAGAACATAAATAAAACTCCAGCCACTACTGTTGAAGAAATAGAAGTAAAAGCTGCAGCCTCAGAAGAAAATCTTCATCATAGGCAAAAGAGGGAAGCAGAACAAAAACTTTCACCAAACACAATGGGTGTCTAACCATTTCTGGTAAAAAATGATTTCAGGCTTCAAGAAGGCATCTATTGGAAATCATAGGAGTTCATAGGCAACTGTTAGAATTATTTGTATATATACATCCTTCCTCATTGTAAACAGGTAGCATTTTTCAATAAGAAATCAGAACCAAAAGGCTCATCATTTTTCCTTTTAAGATCAGAACCAAAAGGTTCATCATTTCTACATGGTATCAGAGCAGTGATTCTGAGAACCAACACATATGACAGAACCATCAACATCCGGCCAACTTCACCACCATGACACCAATCCCAGACTGACCTCCATCCTGCTCACTGGCCACAACTACATACCGTGGGCCAGGTCGGCTCAGGTGAGCCTGAAAGGAAGAGGCAGACTAGGTTTCGTGGACGGCAATAAGCCAAGACCAGACTGAAACTCAGAGGAATGGGACATCATGGACAGCCAGGTAATGACCTGGATAACTAATTCAATAGACCCAAAACTCAATGAAATCTTTTGTTTTTGTGAAACATGACAGGAACTCTAGGAAGAAATCCGGAGCAACTATTGTGAACAAAACAATTTCGCGTAAGTCTTTGAACTTAAACGAGAGATCTCTCAAGAAAAATGGGGGACAGATCAGTACTGGAGTTAACCGGGTTTTTAAAATCTAAGTTCAAAGAACTTGAAACCCTGAGACCGATGACCACTGACCTGAAGGAACTCCAAAAGCGGGCTGAGCAGGATATGGTTTTCCATTTCTTGACGGCTCTCGACTCAAGCTACGAAGCGTTCCGAGCTCAGATCTTGATGTCGATAGAGAAGCCAACTTTTGCCACGGTCTCAGCCATGGTTCAAAGAGAAGAAACCAGGCGACGAGTAATGAGTACCAGAGATGACAAGGCGGAGGCACTAGCCATGGCGACCCGCGGCTCCCTCCGAAACCTTAACCCTAAGGAAGGGGGAAGGCACCGCGGACAGTCAGGCGAGCCGGTGAAATGCAGCCACTGCCGAAAGGAAGGGCACACCCACGACCGGTGCTGGAACCTGCACCCTCATCTCCGGCAGAACCAGAGAAAGTTCCAGAACGAGCGAGGGAGCTGCGCGAAGAGTGACGAGCGAGGGGGCTCCGCGAAGACATTTCCCATTTATACCGAGGGTTTCAGCGGGGCGGGTCATGGGTCGCGTCCCGACCCAGACCGCAGAGCACACATGACAGACGGACCCGGTTCTAGTAATGGGTACCGACCCGACCGAATGGAAGAAATGGACAGATCCAGATCCGTTAAAGCAGACCTGCACACAGACAACAACGCATAGATGGCTACACTGCTCAAACAATTCGGAGAATTTTTACGTGATACCTCAGGTTCATTCATTTGTAATACTGTCAATTATTTTTCTAAATCTACAAATTTTTGTCATAACTTAGAACACTAGATAATAGACTCTGGTGCCTCTGACCACATGACTCATAACACAAAAAATCTACACAGTCTCACTAAATTAGAAAAACCACAACATGTTACGGTAGCCAATGAAAATAAAGTTCCAATTTTTGGCATAGGGTCCACCACATTCTTCACAAAAACCATTAACAACGTACTTTATCTACCCAATTTTAACTCCAATCTCCTATCAGTCAGTAAAATAACCTAAGACTTAAACTGCAATGTTACTTTTCACCTGACAAAGTAATTTTTCAGGATCGAGTCACTGGGAGGAAGATTGGTGAAAGGAAATTTAGAAACGGTCTGTACTACTTAGAAGATACCGATAAAACATGCCTTTCCACCTCCAATATAGTACAAAAAGACAAAATATTACATTGGAGATTCGGTCATACCTCCGACAAAATCCTAAACAAATTACTTGATTGTAATTCAGACTCTAGCAATTGTTCAGTCTGCAAACTCTCAAAACAAACGAGGTTACCCTTTCCATTATCTAGTAGTACGATAAAATGATGTTTTGAATTAATTCATTCTGATGTTTGGGGACCCGCCCCAGTTGATTCATATAATAAATTCAAATATTTTGTTACATTTATTGATGATTTCTCTCGCACCACATGGTTATATCTTTTGAAGTCTTCAGTCGTTTTCAAGAGTTTAACAATTTAGTTGAAACTCAATTTGAAACAACCATAAAAATCTTTAGGTCTGACAATGGAACCGAGTATACTAACAACGCCTTTTTTGAGTTTTTAAACAAAAGGGTATACGACATCAAATCACCTGTATCCACACCCCACAACAAAATGGTGTCTCAGAACGCAAAAACCGACACCTTCTTGAAATGACTAGGTCTCTCCTCCTCCAAAATAACGTACCCAAAAGATACTGGTCCGATGCTATACTCACAGCAACTTACCTCATCAATCGATTACCCAATGTAAAATTGCATCTGAAAAGCCCTTTAGAAATTCTCAAGGGTAGGAAAATTAACATTGATCACATACGAGTATTCGGATGTACATGCTTCGTACACATTCCAAGACTTGATAAATTGGACAAAACCTCAGTCAAAACCCTATTTTTTGGGTATTCCGCTAAGAAAGAGGGGTATAAGTGCTAAAACCCAATAAACCATAAACTCTACATCTCGCACGATGTACAATTTTTAGAACTAGAATCCTATTACCCAAAGAACCCCGACAATCATAACCACCATCAAACGTTTCCGCTACCTAACAGTATTATTTCCTCCGATATCATAAGACAGGAACAGGATACCGCATTAACCGTGCCTGAGACAACTACCTCAGGGGGAGCAACTGATGAGGCAGTTGTCACTGATGAAGCAGTAGTCATAGGAAGGTCAACAAGGCAAACTCAACCCCAGCAAGATTAAAAGACTACGTGTCCCATCAGGTTCTATACCCTATCCAAAATTTTCTATCTTATGATAAAATCTCTAACTTCCACAGGGCATACTTGGGAAAAATTGATGAAACAGTTTAGCCAAAGACCTATCAAAAAGCCCAACTCGACCCCAAATGGAGAAAGGCGATGAATGAAGAACTTCTAGCCTTGGAAAAAAATGAAACTTGGAACATAATCCCACTACCCAACGGGAAGAAACCTGTAGGATGTAAATGGGTCTACAAGACCAAATACAACAGCAACGGCACTATCGAAAGATATAAAGCCCGACTAGTTGCCAAGGGCTTTACTCAGACATATGGAGTAGATTACCAGGAGACGTTCGCTCCAGTGGCAAAAATGAACACAATCCGAGTGTTACTATCCGTTGCCACCAACCTCAGTTGGGAACTATATCAAATGGATGTAAAAAACGCATTCCTCCAAGAAAATCTGGAAAAAGAAGTATATATGTCCCTACCTCCAGGACACGAGAAAGTAACGCACCCATCTCTGGTATTTAGATTAAAGAAGACTATCTACGGCCTGAAACAGTCACCAAGGGCATGGTATGGAAAATTAAGCTTGTTTCTTTTAAAAATTAACTTTGTCAAAAGTTCGGCTGACTCATCTATATTCGTCAAACACACGAACAACTCCACCACCATCGTTTTAGTCTACGTAGATGACATTATCATCACCGAAAATAACCACGATGAAATATGGAGTGTTCAACAATTTCTAAAAGGAGAGTTTGATATTAAAGCTCTAGGAAAACTGAAGTACTTCTTAGGGATAGAAATAGCTCACTCGAAAAAGGGATTGTTTCTATCTCAAAGAAAATATATCTTAGACTTGTTAAAAGAAACAGGCATGAAAATAGGACTGAATGATAGCAAACCAATAATTGATATAGGCCAATATCAAAGACTAGTAGGAAAACTAATTTATCTAACGGTTACAAGACCAGATATCAATTCATGCACGCACCCTACACAAATCACCAGGAAGCCGCAGAAAGGATACTCAGATACCTTAAAGGAACACCCGGCCAAGGGATATGGATGAAGAGAACCGGGGAAAACTCTGTAGTTGGATACACTGATGCAGACTGGGCAGGTAGTTATGATAGAAAATCTACAACTGGCTTCTGTGTCTTTGTAGGTGGAAATCTAGTAACCTAGAAGAGCAAGAAACAAATTGTTGTAGCAAGGTCAAGTGCAGAGGCAGAATACAGAGCCATGGCCTCCACTGCTAGTGAACTCACATGGATTAGACATCTCCTTCAAGACATGAAGGTCGAGATAAGAAAACTGATAGAGATGCACTGTGACAACCAAGCAGCACGTCATATTGCAATGAACCCCGTTTTCCACGAGAGAACCAAACACATTGAAGTGGATTGTCACTTCATAAGAGAGAAGGTACAGTCGGGAGAAATCACCATTCCCTTTGTACGTAGTGAAGACCAGCTAGCCGACATCTTCACCAAAGCCCTTGACAAAAATAACCTTCAAAGAATACTTAACAAGTTAGGCTCGATCAACCTATACGAACCCAACTTGAGGGGGAGTGTTGAAGAAAGACAAGTAAAAGCTGCAGCCTCAGAAGGAAATCTTCATCATAGGCAAAAGAGGGAAGCAGAACAGAGACTTTCATCAAACACAGTGGGTGTCTAACCATTTCTGGTAAAAAATGATTTCAGGCTTCAAGTAGGCATCCGTTGGAAATCATAAGAGTTCATAGGAAACCGTTAGAATTATTTGTATATATACATCCTTCCTCATTGTAAACAGGTAGCATTTTTCAATAAGAAATCAGAACCAAAAGGCTCATCATTTTTTCTTTTAAGATCAGAACCAAAAGGTTCATCATTTCTACAACTACCTTAGCAAGGATTCCACCAACACCCATAGAATTGTTTTCATAGAATTGTTTATTTTCATTATCTCTAGCCCATTGAAAAAATGGCATTGGGGCATGCATTATTTACAATGGATCAAGTTTATTTGTTTGGGACGCACTTGTTGATTTGTACTTCAAACCGGGTGATTTTGAAATTGCCCAGAAGCTGTTTGACAAAATGTCTAATAGAGATGTCATTTTGGGAATACATTGGTTTTTTGGTTATCGTTAAAGTGGGGATGTCGGTAACACTAGGCAGATATTCGAGGGGTGGTGGAGAGAAATTTGGTTTCTTAGTCGACAATGATAAGTGGATATGCTAAAAACAACTCTGAAATCTTCATAATATAAATTTTGTTATGATGCTTAGTGGTTCCTTTGGTTTTTGGCTTAGCGGTACCTTGGAGATTTATCCGCCTTCATGAGTTTGCCTGGGTATTGACTTGCGTGAGGTGGTCTTCTGGATTGCCCCAATAAGCCCCTTCTAGAACTTTTTAATTGTAGAAGACCCTTATTCTTGGACAAGATATTGGCAGTGTGTCGCAGTTGAGGTGACCATGGCTAACAAATTTTTTTTTTCAGATCTTGCTCTCTTGAACCGTCGAGTTGTTTCCGCGTGAACTAGTGGAAGTCGAAGCCACTGTCTTGGGTTTCTCTTTTCGGGTGATTGAGGTACGCATTACTGTCATCATTATTGTTGCTATAATCTCAATTTCTCCATCATGCACTCCACCATTTGCAATTGTAGGTAGAATGAGGAACCTCTTTTCTATATCTTTATAAGTAGGATGCCTTTTAATATAATTATTACCTTAGAAAAATTTCTCATCATGTATTCTCATAGGAGATTTTGAATATGTCTATATCATAAGGAATATGCCTCCCCATAGAAAAACTCAACATGTCGCCTCCCTCTACAGGGGCTTGTAAATATGCCTCCCCCATAGAAAAACTCAACATGTCACCTCCCTTTATAGGGGCTTGTAAATATGCCTCCCCTATCGAGTTTTCTCAATATGCCTACCCTATAGGGGTTCTTCCGTAATGCCTCCCCTATAGGGGATTGTCAATATGCCTCCCTCCATGGAGAAAATTTTCAATTTGCCTCGCTCAAAGAATATTAACAACGCGCCTCCCCTATAAGGCATTCACAATATGCCTCCTCCATAGGAAAAAAAATTCAATTTGCCTCCCTCGAATAGAACTAACAACACGCATCCTCCTATGGGCATTCGTAATACGTCTCCCCTATAGGAAAATATTTCAATTTGCATCCCTCGAAGAGAACTAACAACACGCCTCCCCTATAGAGCATTCACATTAGGCCTCCTAGGAATTTTTTTTTCAGTTTGCCTCCCTCGAAGAGAACTCCGCCTCCTCTATATGGCATTCCCATTACGCCTCCTCCAAAGAATTTTTTTTTCAATTTCTTTTGGCCTTAGGAATTTCAGCAAGAGCTTTAATTTAGTAATCTCACTTGTGCCTCTGTGATAAAAAAAAAAAGGAATTCATGATACGCCTACTCCGTGGGAGATTGCATGAAATGTCATTGTGATCGGGAGTCCGTCACAAGTTCTTGCATTAGGTGAATCTTGACATGTATTCTCCAAGTTTTATTGAGGATAAATGTATGTCATGGCAGAATTTAAATACATCTATGGTTCTTGCTTTTTGACATGTATCTCCTATTTTGTAGGTCTTTTCTCGCAAGCATGGATGCTCCAAGAACTGAACTTACTGCGGGTAAAGGCATTCTGACTCCCCCGATTCCTCCCAACTGTGGTCTACAATGTGACCTACAGCTGAGCGTGTGCTCAAAAGCATGGCAAACTCTATTGAGGGAGATGCAACTCATGGAGTTTTAATGGAGGATGAGGACGTTAAGGTTGAGTTTATCAAGTTCCAAACAATCTCATTCCTCAGGAATGCTCGAGGCGACTTCCCAAACTCCACTATTCACTTTGGGAGTCATTGCAAACCATTTGTTGGCTGGGAGGAGTGGCGTGAATATATATTTTATGTTCCTGAGTATGTTGAAGTGTTGAAGAGGACCGAGATATTCGAAGCATTGGAGGTGACTTCTACGTTGTCGATCCTTCGTGACTCTTGCCTAATCCATACAGCTTCACCGTTGGTGTAGTTTCTCACACACCTTCATTGCTTCTTGGGGGAGTTTCCCCCTACGCTGGAGGATGTACATATGTTATTGCGTCTTCCCTTGTTTGGTGACCATGATGCTCTTTTTGGTGACTTAGAGCCTGAGTTGGATAGTGGTTTGTTCTTCTTGAAGACGGTTTTAAAAAGTCCTACAAGCCATTTGCCTCTTATAAGCGTAGCAAGAGGGCGAATTTCTCAGGATGGATGAGACATTTCTTTAAAGACTTTGATTCAAATCCAAAGGTCTCTACGAGGTGTGCACCTTTTGACGGTGTCTTTTTTAGGATAGTCATGTGAAGTTGCCCTCTTTCTTATCCATGTGGCTTTCAAGATACATCTTGCAGGGTAAGGGTCTTGTGGTGATTCTTTCATAATTATGGTCTTTTACCTTTGTTCTTGGGCCTATATTTTTGGGCAACCTATATTACTTACTTAACCTGTTCACGAGGATCTGGAGAGTTCCTTGGGGAGATGTGAGATTACCACTGACGTAGATTTCACATTTTTGCAATTGTTTGTATGGGAGCGGTTCATCTCATAATCAAGCATTGAAGGTTGATTATGTGAATTGGAAGCACCCTTCCGAGCCACCCTGCGCATGGTCCTGGTGTGGGGTTAAGTCTCTCATTCGCTCCAATTTCTCTCAGGATATTGATGTATACAGCTATTTCAGGCCCCGTCCTTACTTGGATGTTTGTAGTGGTTATGTCTAGTGTGGACTCTAGCATATGGTGGAGAAGGATATTGTACTTAATAAGGAGACTGTTTCTCAGTTGACCAGGCTTGATAAAACTTAGTGGCGATTATGGCACATTCTACTATGTCTGTGATGGTTGAAAAAAATGATGGGGAAGACGAGAACTACATGACATCTACACGCTATCAATGCAATCGAGCAGCAGGCCAATTTGGATATGACCCAGGCATCCCCAAGCTTAATTTTCCACAATTGTGAGCCAAGAAATCATTATTATTATGGATGAATGATAAGGATTATGAGGTCGCTGCCCCTTGAAAATTGGTTGTGCCTCGCGCCTTTCGTATCCCTCGCCGAACACTGAGGTTGAAATCATTTTGGTTGAGTCTGATGGGACGGCGGGCGAGAAGTTTAACATCTCCAGCGAAGGTCCTAGATTGAAATAGGTTTATAAAGGCGACATCACTTTGAGCATTGCTCCTAAGTAAAAGTCCAGGATGGTGCCTCCAGAAACCAATTAAGGAGTTAGCTCAAACACAGAGCAGGTGGTGAAGAAACGAAGCTCGAGGTCCACAAAAAGGAGAGTTGCATCTGAAGACCCTATCACAATTTAGGTTGTTCCTATTGGTAAGGGTAAAGCAGTGAGGACTACTCGTTCAAAGACCAACCTTGGAGCTAGCGGCTCTCTAAAGCCCAATCATTCAGTTGGAGGTATCACCATTGGTGAGCCCACAAGTGGATCTAGCGAGGATCTCCCTTCTAGATCTCAACCATCACATTCGACGGTACGTTAATCTTCAGTAAGGACTTATAGTCTCATGTTCATTATTTACTGTGCGTTTTTTACAACAAACTAGAAAATTGATGCTTATACTCATTTACAGAGTCCCACATCACCTTTAGGTGAATCTAATAGCGAATATGAGCGCTCTGAGACATTGAGGCAAAGGAAAAGGGTCGTGCCAGCATCAAAGGGAACATCCTCAACGGAGCTACTCTAAGCCAAGAAGCTGAGGGCGTTGGTATATACTTTCTTCCTTTCCTTCTTTCTCTTTCCTTTTGAAAAGAGATAACTTAAAATCTTACAATCATTGTTTCTTAACTCTCCTCTCTTTTGTCTTAGGAGAAGGATCCTGCTAGCAAGGCAATTGGCGTGGCGCAGGCCCCTACTGAGGAGGGTCTCACCATGGCGCAGGCTACTGACGGACACAGGCGAGTCGCCTTAGGAGGTCCCGAGTTAGATCTCCAGGTGGATGTGAGTTTTATCTTGACTTATTTACGGCATCCTTTATATATTTCCCTTAGTCTGAATTTGAACTAATAGCTCCATATGCAGGATTTTTTTCACACAAGTATCACCGCAACTGTCACCTCATGCGTTTGAATCAGGTGACTGAGGTTCGTCCCCTTTTGTTGAGCATGAAATCCTTCCCATGGTTGCCATTACTAGGGAAGACGTGGTTGATTCTACGACTTCCCCTCTTGATGATGTGCGACGTGAAGAGGTGAACTTGTGGAAGATTCCCACCCAAGAGTCGGTGACACTTTAGTTGAATATTCATTAGTGGGATTTAGCTTATATGTGAATGCCCTACTAATTTGTGTTTGCTTGATCCTTGTAGCAGTCCATCAACATGATCGAGCGCGAGGTGACCGTGACAACAGAAGAGGTCTTGCGTGGGTTAGAGGAAGAAGAGGCCATCACGGCAACACACCGAATGTCATTTCCAGTGAGTATCGAGTAGTCTTTTTAAGGTGCAGGGAACATTCCAAGGTGGGTGTCTTTGGTTTTCTTAAGGCAGAATAAAAATAACTACTTGAAGGATCAGTAATCATAAATAACTACTTGAAGGATCAGTAATCATAAATAACTACTTAAATCTTTGAAGTAGTTACCTGGTGTTTGAGTTGCTGGCTGATAGAAAAAAACTATTTGAGGGGTTCAAATAGTTATAAAATTTACTTGAATTCTCCAAGTAGTCACTTAGTCTCTAGTTTGCGTACTATTAGAATAACAATAACTACTTGAAGGGTTCAAGTAATCATAAAAAACTATTTGAACACTTCAAGTACACAACTACTTGAACACTTCAATTACACACCTAGTCTCTGGTTTGCTTATTGACAGAATAAAAATAACTACTTGAAAAGTTCAAGTAGTCATAAACAACTACTTGAATATCTCAAGTAGTCACCTGGTGTCTGTGTTGCTGGTTGACTGAAGACAACTGGTGAAGTTTCAAACATGGTTGTTGCTAATGAGGTAGCAGCTGTCATAGAGTCTCGAGATGATGTAAGGGAGGAGTTAAGGGAGCAAGTGCATGTTGGGATCGCGGCGCGCGCAGCTGATGCGTTTAGTTTAAAAAATTTTATCGATAAAAAAATAATGGCGACACCATAGGTTCTAAAAAATAAATTTTAATGAAAAATAAATTTTTTCATCGAATTCATTATATGTCTATACATTAAATCATAGACAAGTGGTAGTCCAACATACCACATGTCAATTTTTCTAAATTTATTATTTATTAATAAGATAAATATCTAGATATTAGTTCATTTAAAAATAACTTGTTTGATCACACATCTCAACTAACTTATCCGTTAATTCAAAATTAACAGATTAGTTAATTCAAATTCAAATTACTGTATCATTATTACTCCACTATAAATATAGAATTGCATTCTCAGTAATTATATAATATATTTACAGAATAATCTCGTGAAGCTCATTGATATAATAATCACTTTATGTAGTTCAAAATTAGTTATGGTCAAAATTATTGTTTTACCCTTCTTATTACATCTTGATCTTTAAGATCATTATTTCACTAGTCAATGATCAATTTATAATCGTATTATAAATTTGAGCTCCAAATCCATAATTAACATTTAAGAGAATCAATATACGATCTGTTAGAAAAGTTTGGATTTTAAATATTGTAAGATCATGTTCTCAACCATCCATATTACTGAATCTCCAAAATAAAAGTTACTAATCTATTTTACATACAAAAATCTTAACGAGTAAATCAAAAGATTCAGTAGACATGTATGAGAGTTCATGACTACTAAGGATTTAGACTAATCTATATATGATCATCAGATTGATGTGTATTAATCTTTATGATAAACGGTAAGTTAATAAATATATTATTTCACATCGGTCATGTCTTATATATTTTATTATATAAAGTATTATCATTAAGATGTATATCCATGTTAGTGATCTGGATCTAGATCGCTTACATTCAATATTTTTATTGAATCGTATTAGCAATCATTCATTAGAGATTTCATATTTTAATATGTTATAGACTATTTTATTCATTATCTATGATTTTAATCATCTCGTACTAATACAAGATCATAGTATCATAAATGAATATGGAATTTTCAGATATTTATATAAATTATTCAATAATAATTCAAAAGGACAATTATAAGAAAAATGTAATTTTATTAATTTCAAATTAAAAATGTATTTACACATATTTTGAGGCAATTATACTCAACAATCTCTCAACCTAAAGCAAATATGACATCTCTCTCAACCTCATATTTCGTATATGATCCTCAAATGCATTCGCAGGAAGTGTCTTGGTAAAAGGATCCGCTAGGTTCTGATATGACGATATCTTCATAACAGTCACATCAGAATCAGTATATCCAGTGGGGTTTAGGTCTCAACCTGAATAAATAAACATATAAATTTTCATAGAGATTTCCACCACCTTATCAATATAAGATGCATAAGAAAATGCCAAGAACTTGTTATTCATGTCCCTTAGGATTTGGATGCCTAAAACATATCTGAATAAGTTTATCCAGAATCAGTATATCTAGTGGGGTTCAGGTCTCCACCTGAATGAATAAACATATAAATTTTCATAGAGAATCTTTCCACCACCATATCATTATAAAATGATGCGAACTAGGTTTGGAGTCATAACTTTAATGATGTCTTACTTACAGGCTTAGAAGGAACTATATTCAAATTGTAGGTTGCTGTTTAAAGTGCATATTCCCAAAATATGAGTGGTGATGAGTAGCTTAACATCGACATAACTATATCCAATAAAGTTCAGTTTCTCCTTTCTGAAACACTATTTTGTGTGGTGTTCCAGGTGCTATGAGTTGAGATAAAATTTCATACTCAAGCAGGTAATCCTTGAATTCTCAATCCAAGTATTCACCACATCGGCCTGATCGAAGTGTTTTCAAAAATTTACCTAATTGCTTTTTTAGTTTCAGTTTTGAAATCTTTAAACTTTTCAAAAGTTTCAGACTTTCTATGCATTAGGTAAGTATAACCGTATCTTGAGCAATTGTCAATAAAAGTGACGAACTATTTATACCCACTTCTAGCTTGTACTTATACTCACCTCTAGCTTGTATATTATGTCCACAGACGTCACTATGTACTAGCTTAAGATGTCATAGTTACCTCTTGTAGTCTATCAAACGTCCTCGCTAACAATGAACTTGAGATTCCACGAACAATGGATTGTAAGATCCACACCAAGATCTTCTGAACCAATCCTCGAACACACTAAAATGTGTGTGAGCACGTAGAATAATTCAAAAATATTTTTCTGTCTCTAGATGTACTCAACACATGAGATCTAGATATTTGGAGAAATGTTTTTTGAGACAGAGCTTTGAGAGAGAATTGGAGAATTCGCAGAACTTTTGATTAACAATTAATCACACAAATTGCATCAAGGAGGTCAATAGAATAATATATATATATATATATATTCTAGATTAAGGCTCATTATGTTTTAGGGTTTACATAAAATAATAAATTATTTACAAATGTGTCATTGTAGTGGGACCCACTACAGTCTGCAGCCCACTATTATGTCATGTGGCACTACAGTGCGCCTTGAACTACTGTAGTGTCGTGAGACATTACAGAGTCTCACGCATCACTATAGTGCTGTGCGTCACTACAGTGTGTTACGTGCCACTGTAGTATCATGTGACACTTAGTATGTCATGTCAATTCTTGATTCAAAAAATAGTGATTGACATGTGGCATGTTGATGCCACATGACAATTTTTCTAAATTTATTATTTATTAATTTGATAAATATCTAGATATCAGTTAATTTAAAAGTAACTTATCTGATCACACATCTCAATTAAATTATCTGTTAGTTCAAAGCTAACAGATTAGTTAATTCAAATTATTATCTCATAATAATTTAATATTATTTAATTTCATAAATCAAATATTATCGATTAATGCAAAACTAATCGAAATAATTCTTTAATTGTAATTTCTGAAAATTACAATAAACAATTAATTAATTAATTCTTAAGTAATTAATTTCATATAATTATCTCATAATTATATACTTGCCCTAGATATTTAATTCCTTTTGTAAGTTAGTCCTTTTTTTATGTCCCGAAACATTCACACTCTAAACTGTGTAGTACAAGTGTGGCATGAGGACCATGGACCCATAATTCTAAGTTTCAATAAATCATATTATTAATTAAACTCTTTAAATAAATAATCATATTTATTAATTTCATTATTACTCTACCATAAATATGGAATTGTACTCTTAGTAATAACATACTAAATTTACAGAATAATCTCGTGTAGTCCATTGATATAATCAGTTCATGTAGTTTTGTGCTCTAATTATTGGTTCATAAATTAGAGATTGACAAAATTATTGTTTTACTCTTATAATTATCTTTTGATCCTTAACTACCATTAATTTACTAGTGAATGATCAATTTATAATCGTATTATAAATTTGAGCTAATAACCATTCAGCTCTAGAATTAACACTTAAGAGAACCAGTATGTGATTTTTTAGGAAATCTTGGATTTCAAATCTTATGAGTTCATGTTCTCAGTCATCCATATCACTAAATCTTCAAAATAAAAGTCTCTAGTCTGTTTTACAAACAAACATTAACGACTGAATCAAAAGATTCAGTAGACATGTATGAGAGTTGTCTACATATAATCATCAAATTGATGTGTATTAAATAATTATGATAAACGGTAAATTAATAAAGATATTAATCAAAATCAGACTTGCCCTATATAATCTAATTATATAAATTATCTTCGCTAAGATGTCTATCCACATCAGTGTTATGGATCTAGATCACTTGCATTCAAGATGCTAAACGGACCGTACTAGCAACCATTCATTGAAGATTTCATAATTCAATATGTTACAAGCTATTTTATTCATTATCTATGATCTTAATACTCTAATACAAGATCATAGTCTCATTAATTAATATTTATTCAATAATAATTCAAACAGATAGTTATAAGAAAAATAAAATTTTATTAATTTCAAATTAAAAATGTCTTTACACATGCTTTGACAGCACTATGCCCACAGTGCATCCCCCTTATCGAGCTTCTGTTGAGGAGGACCCCCTTTAGGTGATAGGGATCATAGCAGGACCCTATCCCAGAATTCAGATGAAGAGAGGTCGGATGGTGATAGCTCTAGGAGCGATTACGGTGATTATAATGCTTATGGTGCATAAGAATACAAACTAGAGCTCTCTAAGAAAATGGAGATTATGATGGTATTTTGTACACCATGGTGTGCCTGGATCACCTCTGTAACATAAGATGGGAACAACGATAACACATTTTGGATACACGTATTGTTATGCTACTACAATGTGCTATCACTTCACAAACCACTAAGTTAAGTAACAAAGGTTTGAGTGGGCATATGGTTGCTTGAGAATGTTTGGGAGGCTATGGTCTGATAGGATTAGGAGTGAGGCTACTTTGAATACGAAGGGTGTGCCACTTTGAATACTAAGGGGTGTGCTACCTTCCCACCTTGGGAAGGGGGTTTAGTATTAAGAGTTGCCTTTGAGATGAGGCTTTGGGTGGATGTCGCCCGTGAGCCCCATCAGCTAGGTACGTTCCCCTGAAGTCAACCTGGATCGTGACCACTCTTATGAGGCCCATGTAGTGTCCATGGTTTGGCAAGCGTGCTATCATCCCCTTTCCACCTGAGCACGATTAGCTGAGGTGGTACGCCTAGATTGGTGAGCCTGTAACTAATCAAGGGAATAGTTATAATGGCCCCTTTCATGTCATCAATAAAAGGAGGTCTTCACCTTCATTTGATTAACAATAAAAATCTGAGAGAGAGAGAGAGCTTCATTCCCTTCCACGGAGAGCATTTTATCACCTCCCTTGAGTGTTCAAGGTGCTCCGCCTTCACCTATCGGCATCCTCTCAGGCATTGCCCCAGTGACTTGCTAAGCATTAGACCACTCGTGTACTCACCTTCACCATCTTTTGTCTCTACATTTGGCAACTCCATTGGGGACTAGTTTATCATTCTAGCAAGTTCTTCTTTCATTCTTCTTTGCTTTCTTTAGAGAATCACCATGTCCGGACGTGGAAAAGGAAGCGTTGTTCCGTCATGCACGGAGGGAGATGGACCATTACTCAATGATGAGCGTGGTCAAAATGAGGAGAACACCTCTCGCGAGCCACCCCCGACTACTTTGTCCGCGTAAGTGCAAGAATAAGCTGAAGCCATTTGGGATCTCTAAGCTTCCAACACCGAAATAAGGAGAATCATTGATACTTTGACTTCATATATCAATGCTTCTTCTCTGTAACACCCACCACCATCACTGCCACCCTTGGGCGCAGACGTTCAACCACCCTTTGTCATGGATGTTCAGCCAACCTTCGTCGTGGGTGTTTAGACATCCTTTATCGTGGGTGTTCAAACATCCTCCATCGTGGGTGTTCAGCTATCCACCGTTGTGGGTGCTCAACCACAAACATTTTCTTAGTACCAAGGTAATACTCAAACCATTGCACAAACTAGCATTGTATCACCACCCCCACCTTTCATAATCAACGGTTTACCTAGACCTACAGCAATTACTGACGCCTCACCTCTAGAAAATGTCAATCCTATTGCTACCCTAGCTATCGCGATAGCACAAACCAACCTTACCCTAAACACAAGCAATACCTACATTGAGAGTAGCTCTTTCATTATCTATAAAGCTATTTAGAAAATGCTTCAAGAAGAAAGAGTGAGGGCATCTTTGAACGAGTCTGTTGTTAACTTCAGGCCACCATACTCAGCTGAGCTAGCCGTGAGACCTTACCCGACGGGCTACGCACCTCTAAATATTTTATCACACCAGTATCACCGTAGTTGTCTCCTCAAGCATCTGAATTAGATGACTGAGGTTCATCCCCATTTGTTAAGCACGAAATCATTCCTATGGTTGCCATTACTTGGAAGACGTGGTTGACTTTGCGACTTCATTTCTTGATGACGCGCGGCGCGAAGAGATGGACTTGTTCCCACTTGTGGGAGATTCCCATCAAGGGTAGGTGACACTTTAGTTGCATGTTCATTAGTCGGATTTAGCTTACTTGTGAATACCCTAATAATTAATGTTTGCTTGATCCTTGTAGGATTCCATCAACATGATCGAGCGCGGGCTGACTGTGATAATAGAAGAGGTGCTGCGCTGGTTAGAGGAAGAAGAGGCCATCACAGTAACACACCCCTTGAAGACAACCGGTAAAGTTTCAAACATGGTTGTTGCTAATGAAGTAGCAACTGTCATAGAGTCCCAAGATAATGTATCTGCAATGGATGAGTTTGAGCCTGGAACAGGTACATCCTCCTGACGGGCTACACACCTCCAAATATTTTATCACACCAGTATCACTATAGTTGTCTCCTCATGCATCTGAATTAGATGATTGAGGTTCATCCCCATTTGTTAAGCACGAAATCCTTCCTATGGTTGCCATTACTAGGGAAGACGTGGGTGACTCTACGACTTCCCTTCTTGATGACGCGCGGCGCGAAGAGATAGACTTGTCCCCACTTGTGGGAGATTCCCATCAAGGGTAGGTGACACTTTAGTTGCATGTTCATTAGTGGGATTTAGCTTACTTATGAATACCCTAATAACTAATGTTTGCTTGATCCTTGTAGGATTCCATAAACATGATCGAGCACGGGGTGGCTGCAACAATAGAAGAGGTGTTGCGCGGGTTAGAGGAAGAAGAGGCCATCACGGTAACACACCCTTTGAAGACAACCGGTTAATTTTCAAACATGGTTGTTTCTAGTGAAGTAGTAGCTGTCGTAGAGTCCCAAGATGATGTATCTACAAGGGATGAGTTTGAGCCAGAAGCAGGTGCATCCCCCCACCCCCCGCCCTTCGAGCTTCTATTGAGGAGGATCCCCTTTAAATGATGGGGATCATAGCAAACATTCAATACATATGAAGACAGTTCGAATGGTGATTGCTCTTGGAGCGATGATGATGATTATAATGCTTATGGTGCACATGAATACAACCGGAGCTCTCCAAGAAAATGGTAGATTATGATGGTATTTCGGTGGATGAGTACTTGGTCTCATACCTTCGTAAGACGGCAGAGGCCCATTTTGAATGTGGCCTCCATTTCTTACAGTTTACCAGGTACGTTCGCTAGTCATGTGCTACCATGATTGGTGAGAAATTATATATTTTGGCAAACATTCAATACAAGAGCCCCAACTTGGAAGTGTTATCTTACTTTTTAAGTATGTGGAGGGAGATTAATATGTTCGACCTACAAATTGGTTGGTTGAGACCCGTCATTCATAACTTTCGACTGCTACACGGGTGACTGGCAATTGAGCAATACATATTGAACCTAGAGGAAGGCGTCGTCATCGGGGAGAGCGACTGCTAATGATTGAGGCTTAGATAGCGGACTTAGAAGTGGAAATCAATAAGCATCGTGTACTCGCCCTAACTCTAGGGAGCTTGTAGCAGGTAAACGTTTAGGGAACACTTAGCTAGACTGTGACTGTTTCATTTTCCTTGTCTTGTAACTTTGTGATTAACCGTGTGCTTTTATTTCATGGGCGGTGTAGTTTGTTGTTTCTCTCCTACCCTTTGTGATTTTGGCTTAATGATAACTTGTACCATCATGAGCTTTGTCTTTGAATGAGATAAGATCTTTGTGCTTCATATGTGGAGTGTTGGCTCGCTATCTCTTTTTTCGTATATGTATCATCTACTTGCTTGTTATCTTATAATCTATGAGTAATAATATCATTATGAGTGCCCTGGGAGGGAGTGTATGAGTTTCGCTATCAGAGTATCTTTTGGTCTGCTCGCCAACTCCTATAGTGTTCTTCATAGAGGTGCAAGAGCCCATTAATGGTATTAGGTGTGTCAGGGGCGTGTAAGTGTCATCGTTGGGGTGTTAGGCACATAAATGACTTTTCTTACAAGTGTTCCTCTGGTAGGCACGAGGGTTCATTCGAGGTGTTAGGCACGATAAAGCCACGTGAGGGTCTAAGTGAAGCACCAAGCATGACATTCTAAGTGATGTATCACAGGTGTTCCCAAAGGCAAGTATTAGAGCCTACACATTGGACCAAATATAACAATTTTGTTTTTGTTTTATCATGGGTATTCTCAAAGAAAGACATGGGGGCCTATACATTGCACCAAGCATGATAATCATAGTTATCATGGATGTTCTTAAAGAAAGGCTTGGAAGTCTATAAATTGCACCAAGAAAGATAACATTTTTTTAATCAGGGGTGTTCTTAAAGAAAGGCATCGAAGTCTCGCTCAGCAGCAATATTTTTTAACATAACGTAGAGGCAAAGCTTTCTGAAGTTCTTTGTCGATTCAGGATTTTTTTGCAAAAAGAACGGGCCAACTGCTTATATCATGCCCAGTTGCCTAGATTGCTATTTTTCAAGCAATGGAAAAAAATATCCCATATACAAAAAAAGGACTATAAAATTGCCTATGCATGGTATTTCTTGATAAACTTTAAATTGATGGGTGATGGTAATGGGTGCCTGATGTAAGGGTCGATCAAATGACAATATTTGCTTTCGGCCAAAGAAGTTATCTCGTTAGGGCCTTCCCATTTGGGTGTGAACATTTGAGCGTGCATACCTCGCATGACATGATCTACCGCCTTTAGCATTAGATCACCTTCATGGAATACCCGCGGACGCACCATTGCTTCGTAGGTTTTGATCATCTTGTCTTAATAGATTTGGACGCTTTCCTTGGCTTTATCCTCATTTAATCTATAGTCTCTAGATCACCAAGGCAGGTAAAACATTCAACTCTTGTCGAAGAGGATAGCTTAGCCGATGGCACCATCACTTTTGCATGTATGACCGCTTCACAATCATAAACTAAAGCGAAAGGGGTTGCCTATGTTGGGGTCTGTTTCGCTGTCTGGTACGCCCACAATGCTAAAGGTAGTAACTCATGCCAGGCATTCGCATCATGGACCATACGACTAAGTATCCTCAGTAATTTCTTATTGGTTGCCTCAAACTGACCATTTCCCTTAGGATAATAGGGTGTGGACCTATCATGGCGGATATCATATTCTTCTAATAACTTAGCCACTACTTTACTTGTGATGTCGTCCCATCGTCTGAGATGATTTTTTTCAGTAAGCCAAAGCAGCAAATGTTGTTTTCCTTAATAAAGTTGTAAACTTGCTCGCCTTTCCCCTTCTTAAGAGGTATGGCCTCTACCCATTTGGTATAACAATCTATGACGACAAGGATCCATATGTAATATTTTGATACAGCGAGATGGGTTCGATGAAGTCTAGAGCCCAGGTGTGAAATGGATAAGGAACTTTCATTGGGTGTAAGTATACAAAAGGCGTGTGTATGATGTTTCCTAAGACTTTGCAAGCATGACATTTTTGCGCATAGTCCAACGCATCCAATTCCATAGTAGGCCAATAGTACCCTAACCTGAGTAATTCCTTATATAGCCTCCTACCTCTTTGGTGCTCGCCACATGCCCATTTATGCACTCCTCCATGATAGTTCGTTGATCATCGATGCTCAAGACTTAAGAGGGCGACCACCCACTCTAACCCTGCACAGTTCTTCTTTGAGCAAAAAAAGAAGCGAGGACTCTGCTTCTTAATAATAGAGGCATATGTCATGCTCGATGGGTGAGTACCATCTTTCAAATATGAGATGTAAGGTTGTCGTCAATCCATGACAACATTCACTAGATGAATCTCATTGGGGTCATGAACCAATTGACACCTGAGGTAATTCTTTTGAATAGCCATGGCCTCCATGGTCATGTTTGGCCAATAGAAACCCATCCTTTAGAGACGACGGTGTAGGAGTGGTCGTCTGTGGCGCAATAGTCTTCATGCAGGCGCTTGAGGTGGCCATGGCCTTCTTCCAAACTTACGCATCGTGAAAGTACCCCATCAGATCCCCTGTACAAGAGGACTCCGCTCAAGTTAACAAAGTTCGTCAACTCCTTGTTTATAGCGGCTTCTCCTTGAGATAATTGTGTTTTGATCTTGCATCTCCAATCCCGGGATGGTGGCTCAACGTTTCTTTCATCCACGGCGGTTGTGGTTTTAACAATAACTTTGACCGTTGTAATAGGGTTGATAAAAGGGAGCTTGGTGCCTAGAATTTTACAGGCATCGGCATGGCGGTTGTTAGACTTGGGGGTGTGCATGAAAATAACATCATCAAATGTAGCGACAAGCTTTTAAACCTCATGGCGGTATTGTGCGAGGGTGGGTTCTTTCACAGTGAAATCCTCTCTAACTTGGCTGATGATCAAGTTGGAATCCCCTTTGACCTTAAGAGTGGAAGCATCATCGTCCTTCACATACCGGAGCCCCAATATAAGAGCTTCGTATTCCGCGTCATTGTTTGTACATGGAGAAACCAACTTGTACGTCATTGAGAAAATGTTTCCCAAATGATCCTCTAAGACAAGTCCTGCTTCACCATTAGAATGAGTTGATGACCAGTCAAACGTTAAAGCCCAATGTGCACCCTCACAACTATTGACTCATGTAGATCTCCAGGTATTGTTTCATCTAGAGGTTTCGGCTCGCCGCTTAGGAATTGAGCCAATAAATCAGCTAAATCTTGACTCTTTTGCGCCTTCGGGGTAAGGGGTTCAATGCAGGCATGGTTAAAAGAAAATTAACAGGTTTGGACGTAGTCATTTAATGATTTTGGTTGCCCAACATGTAATGTCAAAATTTTTGTGTGGCAAATATTAGAGCAAGACAATGCATTTCACAAGGTGAATATCTAATCTCACCATCCCTTAGGACCCTACGCAAATAATACATTGGGCACTTCGCCCCCTCCCTTTCTTGAGCTAATAATGTTCCAATGGACTTAGAGGTTGAAGTCATATAGAGTAGCAATGGTAAGTCACTACGTGGCGGGTGCCAAGAGTACATCCTTAATGGCATCGTATTTTTGTTCGTGTTCCTCCATCCACGAAAAGTGCAATCTCCCTTTAAAAGTGATTGTATGTCACTAATAGACTTTGGAAGGGTGGGTATGAACCGACAAACGTAGGATACCTTCCCCAAGAACGCCTTCAACTCCTTCATAGATCGCGGTGGTGGGATGTCCCTGATGGCCTTCACCTTGGACTGGTCAATGTCTATGCCTCGCTTGTGTACACAAAAGC
Organism: Datisca glomerata; assembly: GCA_003255025.1. Taxonomy (NCBI): domain Eukaryota; kingdom Viridiplantae; phylum Streptophyta; class Magnoliopsida; order Cucurbitales; family Datiscaceae; genus Datisca; species Datisca glomerata. The sequence goes on from QANY01002564.1 coordinate 236,546, forward strand.
TTAGGAACTTCCCCCTCGAAACACAAAAAGCGCACTTCAATGGGTTCATCTTAAGCTTATATGTCCTGCGCCTTTCAAAGATGATCAAGTTGCTTTAGGTGTCAGTCTACCTTTTTGGACTTGACTACTAGATCCTCCACATAGTCTTCAACATAGTCATATATTATATCATGGAAGATCATTGTCATAGCTCGTTGGTAACTAGCTCTCACATTCTTCAATCTAAAAGGAATCACCACGTAATAAAATTTCTAAATGGTGTCCTGAAGGCGGTCTTCTCATCATCCCCAATTGCCATCATAATTTGATTGTACCCACTGAAACCGTCCATGAAAGAGAACATTTCAATTTCCTTTGTGGCATCCACCAATGTGTCTACATTAGGTAGCAGGAAATCATCCTTAGGGCATGCCTTATTCGGATCTCTAAAATCAACACAACAATGGATCTGGTCATTTTTCTTCTTCACAAGCACGATGTTTGCTAATCTCGTAGGATGTTTGATAGGCTTGATAAATCTCGCCTCCATAAACTTTGAAATTTTAGACTTGATATGGACTTCAACCTTAAGGCGAAAGTGACATGGGTGTTGTTTGTTAGGTGCGCATTGTTCAGAAACCCCTAGCTTATGTGTCATCCAAGTAGGATCCAACCCCAACATCTCAAAATATGACCATGCGAACACATCCTCAAATTAATTCAAAAGCTTTATCAAGCCATCTCGTTGTTCACTATCCAAATCTTTTGCTAGGAACACCGGTCTATTTGTGTTCCTTTCCCTAATATGAACCTATTCTACCTCCTCATGTGGTGGTGATGGATTCTTGGTAGAGACACCTCTAGTGGTTCACAATTCATCACATAAATTCCTTGCATAAGCCCTTGCGACTTAGCGAATGCCTCCTCCATCATTATATCTTCGTCTTTTCCTCTATCAGGAGGATCAGGCTGTGCGCCTGACCCCGCGCACCATCATAAGCTATATGCCATTTTCCTATTTGGCAACATCACGTGGGTTACCAGATTTGTCCCTAGCGTAGACACTTCCTTTCCTTACTCAACTTCCCAATTTGGCAAAGGGGTAATCGTAATCTTTTTGGGTGCAGCGGCACCTGCTGTTGCAAGCTCATAAAAAAATGTTGCCTCTATCAAGTGAGCCTCGGTCTCATCAAATGGCGCTTTGGTAGCTGTCGCTATAATGCTCTTACCACGCTAACGTAATTTCAAACATCGATGCAAGGTTGAAGGGACACATTCATGGTCGGGAATCCATGGCCTCCCTAATAGTATATGATAGATCATATTATACTCGATCACATGAAAGCAATTGGTGGTTTTGATCGGCCCAACCTGTAACTCCACATTAACATAACCCATTGTGTTCACACTTGCTTATCAGAAACCTGTGACAACAATTGATTGTCGCACTAATCTTTTCTTTGGGATGCCCACCACTTTGAAGGTAGCGTAAGACATGACATTCACTTTCGATCTGCTATCAAACAAGGCGTGCCTCACTCGTACACCATTGAAAATTGCCTCCACATAAATGGGGTGGTTGTTCCCCATCCTCTTGACGTTTCGGTTAGCATTGATGAATGTGATAGCACTTTCCTCATTTACACCTCATCATTCTTAAGGGCGGCTATGTAAAGCAAAAACTCATCCGAGCATAATTTTATTGAGCGACATCTATTAGCGTTTTGGAGACTTGACGCCGTGCAACATCATCCAACTCGAGCATATCAAAAAAGTTCTTACTAGTCCTTGTGTTTAAATGTTTGTCTATGAAGGCGGCGTCCCCCTTATGGTTTCTTCCTAATATGCCTCCTCTACTATGGTAATATATGATGTATACCCATTCTGTCGGCACTAATCATGTTGACATTAGCATGCTGAGGGAAAGGAGGTGGATCCGCGGGTCTGACATCTTATGTAGTGATCTCACATTTATTCATTTTTTATCGAAGAACTTCCTAAAAAAACTTACATTCTTAGGTGGGCTGCATTGTGGTGTGATGAAAGCCAAAGAAATTTAGAGAATTCCTTTCCTCCCTTATAAGTAACACGCTGACCGAAGGTAAGGTAATTTCCTTGTCTTTTAATCCACACATCTAATAGCGTTTCCACCTCATCTGGGGTGCAAGGGAAACGTGGTGTGTCATTTTTCTCATCCATGTTTCTCTTACGATCGCGGCCTTACAGTTTTGATGTCGCTACTTGAAGATGGTAGAGCGATGTGGAGGGTCTCCACGGGGGGTCATAACATTCACCTCTTTCCAGTTGTTGTGGTATACACACGTAAGTGCTTATTCTCCTTGACGCCTCTATCAAGCGGGCAAAGGTGACAATCCCTAGATTCTCAATGTAGACTTTGTAATCGTCCAACATTCCCCCAATGCACATTTTCATAAGGCTCTCCTCCTTGAAATCCTCTTGACAATCCATGGACTTCTCCTTGAACCGCTGAATGTATGATATGAGCTCATTATTGGGCTTTTGCCTTTCAAGGTCCAAGATGACAAAGAAATTTTCCAAAAAGGTTGACATCATTTATGCCCATGTTAAGATTGACTCAAGTGCTAAGTCACATACCAAGTGTAGGCTCTTTCCATCAAGGACTTGGAAACCTCCCTTAAACGCATGGACTTATCATAGTCGTAGGGCATGTCATCAATGAAACATATAACATGCTATTTGGCACAACCATTTTTTCCATTGTATTTTAAAAAATTTGGAGGTGCGTCGTCCATCGGGTAAGGTCTCATGGCTAGCTCAGCCACATATGGTGGCCTGAAGTCAACAACGAACTCATTCAGAGATGCCCTCACTCTCTCTTCTTGAAGCATTTTCTGAAGAGCTTCATGGGCAATGAAAGAGATACTCCCACTTGGGTATTTTTTGTGTTTGGGGTAAGGTTTGTTTGTGCTATAGTGATAGTCGCGGTAGCGATGGGATTGACATTTTCTAGAGGTGAGGCATTGGCAATGGCGGTGGGTCTAGGAAAACTGTCGATTATGAAAGGCGGGGGTGGTGGTACAACACTAGTTCGTGCAATGGTTTGAGTATTACCTTGAATATTTAGTTAAGCTTGGTTCTGGGAAAATGTTTATGGTTGAGCATCCACAATAGAGGATGGCTGAACACCCACGACGGAGGATGGTTGAACACCCATGACGGAGGTTTGCTGAACACCTATGATGGAGGATGTGGAGCGCATGCGCCCAAGGGTGGTAGTGACAATGGTGGTGTTGCTGCCAAAAAGCATTGATATATGAAGTCAGAGTATCAATGATTCCCCTCATTTCGGTGTTGGGAGCTTGGAGCTCCCAAATGGCTTCAGCCTGTTCTTACGCTTGCGCGGACGGAGCAGCCGGTGGTGGCTTGCGAGAGGTGTTCTCCTCCTCTTGGCCACATTCATCATTGAGTAATGGTCTATCTCCCTGCATGCGTGACAAAGCTACCATTCCTTTTCCACGTCTGGCCATTGTGGTTCTCTAAAGAAAGCAAAGAACAACGAAAGAAGAACTTGCTAGAATGATAAACCACTCCCTAGTAGAGTCACCAAATGTAGATAACAAAGATGATGAGGGTGAGTACATGAGTGGCCTAATCCCTAGCAAGAAATCGGAGAAATGCCTGAGAGGACGCCGAGAGGTGAAGGGGGAGCACCTTGAACACTCAAAGGATGCGACAATATGCTCTCTGTGGAAGGGAATGAAGCTCTCTCTCTCTCTCTCTCTCTAGGGTTTATCTTACTGTTCAAATGAAGGTGAAGACCTCCTTTTATAGATGACATGAAGGGGACCACCATAACTAATACCTTTATTAGTTACGGGCTCACATATCTAAGTGTACCACCTGAGTTAATCATGCTGAGGTGGGGAGGATCTCACGCATGCCAAACCATGGACACTCGTAGAATGGCCGCGATCTAGGATGACCTCAGGGGAACATGTCTAGCCAATAGGGCTCAGGGGAGGCATCCACCCAAAGTTTCCCCTCAAATTGAGCTCTTAAGACTAAACCCTCCTCCCAAGGTGGCACTACAAGAAAACTGACTTTTAGAGTCGTTGCGTAAAATGGCCTATCACGAAAAATAATTTGTCGCGCACAAAATGGCCTATCGCAACGATGTTTTAACTCGTCGTAATAAGCTTTTACCCTGGAAAAAATAGACTAGGCGGCGCCAATTTTTTTAGAGCTTTTACTGATGAAATTCTGAAGTCGTCGCCAAATGCCTTGCTTTTACCAACCATTTTAAATATCGGTCACTAAAAGTCTAGTCTTTAGTGACGACGTCAAAAAAATGACGCAAAACGTGTTGCCTTTAGCGACCAACTTATTTGTTGGTCCAAAAGCCTCTCCTTACCTTGTTAAAATGACATCGTTTTAACAAGGTAAGGCGGCTCCATAAACAAAAAAAAAAACATCTTCCCCATTCCACCCCCAAACCTGTGACATATCTCACACCTTCCCCATTAACCCCACCCCCCCCCCCCCCCCC